>PVJS01009373.1:0-24415 GCA_004027185.1 Glis glis
CAGGGGCATTCTACCTCTGCGCTACGCCCCCGGCCCTATTTTTTATACTTTATTTTGAAACCGGGTCTCAAGAAGTTGCGGAGGGCCTCACTAGGTAGAGAGAGAGAGAGAGAGAGAGAGAGAGAGACAGAGAGAGACAGGGAGAGAGAGAGAGACAGAGAGAGAACGCTTGCGCGCGCACATGCACAAGCTGAGACTGGCCTTGAACCCGGATCCTCCGGTCTCTGCCTCCCAAAGTACTGGGATTACAAGCGTGCGCCACCATGCCCGGCTTATGGCCAGATTTCTCATTGTTTTTCACTACAGAACACTCCCCCTCTCAGATAAATAACAGTATAGATATTCGACCATATTGAAATTGAGCCAGAGAATAGAGTGGAAAGGGAACTAAGAAAGATCTTACCTCAGAAACACCACTGTGATGCACTCAATTTTTGATTTAACAGATGACTAAATTTAGTGTGTATCTTGAGAAACATTTTCTAACAGAGAATCTCACATATTTAGTTTCCTGTAGGGAGCAAAATTTCTTGCAGAATATTCATTTATTCTCAATTCCCAGGGATTTTTTTCAGCTTCTCTCCGCAGAGATCTGTTTCTCCTGCTTGGGCAAAATCCAAAGTAACACCTTTTTGCATGTTTTTCATGAGTTAATCCAATAGAAATCTTGTCAAATATCTCAGCTGCAAATAGTAGAAATGCACTATACCCAGGAAGTCACCGATTTTCTTTCTTGTTTGTTTGCCTTTTTGCTTTGTCATTAATTTTTTAACATACTTTTATTGGTGCATTGTAGTCTCACATCATAATGTAGTTCAGAGTGACAGGGGCATGCATGCACCCAGTTCTTGGTAAGCTGCAGTTCCTCAGTCTTTCTCCAGTTGTAAATCAGACAATAGCTTAAGTTGTCTCCTAAAGTACAGAGGAACACAAATTAATAAGTACATACCATCTCTTTGCAGTGTGTGTGTGTGTGTGTGTGTGTGTGTGTGTGTTAAGGGTAGAAATACAACAACCACCTCTCACTATTTCCTTTGCCCCCAAAGGGACTTAAGGTATATTGCACAAACAGCAGAGAATTAGTCTTTTTAAAAATACTTTTAGCTGGGTATGGTCCTGCATGCCAATAATCCCAGCACTTGGGAGGCTGAGACAGGAGGATCTGAGGTTTGCAGCCAGCTTTACAATTTAGGAAGGCCCTCTATAACATAGCAAGACCCTGTTTCAAAATAAGTAAAAATTGGGTGTGGGTGTAGCTCAGAGGTAGATGTAGAATGCTCTTGGGTCCAATCCTCAGTAACACAATTAATTAATTAATTAATTAATTAAATATATAGATAAATAAATGAAAAATAGAAAATATATTTATTAGTGCATTGCAATTATATATCATAGTGTGTTTCAATGAGATAAAAGCATAAATGAACACAGCTGTTGTTATATTTACCTCTACATCTCAACATGCTTTCCCCTCCTCCCTCCTTGTACATGCTAGCGAAACTGATGGTAATATTTTATATATTGCCAAAGCATTATTTGATCTGCTTCCTTCCTCAAATACCTTTTCCCCCTCCCCAATTCCATCCCCCAATCCCCTTCCACTATTCTAATGGGTCTCTCTCCACATTTATTCAAAGTGTGCCATGTTTCCTATTTTCTTTCTAGCTTCCATATATAAGAGAAAACATATGACTCTTTACTTTCTGAGACTGACTGATCTCAGCATACTATTCTCTAGTTCCACCCATTTTCCTGCAAATGACATAATTTTGCTCTTCTTTATGGATAAGTAGAATTCCCTCGTGTATACATACCACAGTTTCTTTATCCATATAAGTAGTCTTCAAAGAAACTTCAACATCCCCAAATCTCAGTTTTGTTAGATGTGAGTGGGGTGAAGAATTGAGTCATTAAAAGAGAAATAACGCTACTTTTAAAATCATAACCTATGATGTGAGGCTATAATATACCAATAAATGTATTAAAAATAATAACCTAGCATATAATTTTATAAATTCACACCTAACTTGTTTCAGCAAATATTTCCTTTTAAATTGTGTTTGTATGACAGTAGACATAGGCAAAATATAATCATTGTAAGATAGAATATTTATATTTCTGGAATTTTTAAATTGAATTTCTGTATTACTGTATCCATCAGCATTCTTGCAGCCATAATCTAAAGATCTGACCATATAACTTAGAAGAAAGAAGATTTATTTTCTTAAGGCTCTGGGCTCAGTCCATGTGAAGCTGAGTACCACTGATCTCAGGGTACTCATGATGGGGGGAGAGCACATGGGCTGTGGTCACATCATAGAGACTAGAAGCAAGAGATTGAACAGGGAGAGGAGGAACTCTTTATAGAATCCCCAAGGCTGCACCCCCAGGGACCTACCTCCAGCCTTACCCTACCAGCCTACCAGGTACCACCCAGGTAAATCCATTACAATGGATTTATCCACTTCTGAGATTACAACCCTCATGACTCAATTCCATCAGCTCCAAACATTAAGTGAACTCTTTAGGGGACATTTTATATCTAACTATAACATTCCTCCCCTAGCCCCTAAAGAGCTCATGCCCAGCTCAGAATGCAAAATGCATTTAGTCCTCTTCAAGAATTCCCACAGTCTTAACAGTTTCAGTATTAATGAAAAGCCCCAAAGCCCAAACTCTCTGAGACTCAAGGTGAACTCTTGTGAGCCCCTGTAAAAGAAAATGAAAATCAAAATGCAAAGCAAGTTATATGAATCCAACATACAATGACAAAGTGTAAACATTCATGTTCGAAAAGGGAGGAATAGGGTCATAGAAAGAAAGTATGGGACCAAAACAATAAAAAAATCCAGCAGGACAGGCATTTGATCTTGCAGCTCCACTTCTGGCATCCATGGCATGTGGCGGTGAGAAACGATCTCCAAGGGGCCTTGGCAGCCCTGCCCCTGTGGCCTGGCTGATTGCAATGGGCAGTGTACTGCCTCTTCCAGCCTGGCTCCATGGCTTGCAGCTAGCAGCCTTTCCTTGTGGTTGTTCCGTGTTTCTGGTGTTTCTGAATCTCAGGGTTTTTTTCTTGCAACCTTGGCCTCAACCCCACAGCTTCACAAAGTGCCCCATTTGGGCCTGCTTTCAGGAATTTTGACCCTGCCACACATTACCTGGTTTCCCCTTCCTTCCTTTGAAATCTGGGAGAGGCTTCCATGGCCCCCTTTTTTGGCAAAGCCAGCAGTACATGGACTCCAAGAGGGGCCACCAACAGAAAAGGTAGTCACACCCTCCTTAATCATTGCCACTGGGGCCTTTTTAATCACAGCTGCTGGGCCTGCTTCATCCAGGCTGCCACTGACCCCAAGTCCATCTGGGCCACCCGTGGCCCCAATTCTCATCTGCCGCCTCCATCATGGCCGTCGCTGGCCCTGACTCCATAGTAACCACTGTTTCCTCCTTCCTTTCAGCCATCTTGCTTAATTCCATGACATCATCTCTCTGGGCTGCAGGTTTGGCCTTTTCAGCCAAACTGAAAATCTTTAGTTTCTCTGCTTTATTTTCTGCTCCTGAAGTTCGGTGTACAGTTTGCTGAACACAAACATCAATATCCATAATGCAGTTTGGATATCTTGCTGTTTTGAGATTTCCTCTGCCAATTTAATCAGCCCATCATCTTTAAATTCGGCCTCACACAAAGTTTCAGTACATGGGCAAAATGCAGATAAATTCTTTGCCAAAATGTAACGCATGTGGCCTCTACTCCATTTTCCTAGGGAGTCATCTTTACCCTTCATAATCTCCTTAGCACAGTCTCTACTGTCCACCTTTCTAGCCACATTCTGGCCCTTCCAATTTTCCCTCACAAACCAGTTCCAAAGAGTCACAATCCACATGGTCAGATTTAGATATAGCACAACCTCACTTCTCTGATGCAATTTATTCTATCTGTCAACATTCTTGCAGCCATAATCTAAAGATCTGACCACATAACTTAGAGGAAATAAGATTTATTTTCTTACAGTTTGGGGCTCAGTCCATGTGAAGCTGGGGAACATGGATCTCAGGGCATGGCAGGGGGAGAGCATATGGGCTGTGGTCGCATCATGGAGACTGGAAGCAAGATAGTGAACAGGGGGAGGAGGAACCTTTTATATAATCCCCAAGGCTGTACACCAAGGAACCACCTCCAGCCACATCCTACCACCCTACCAGGTACCATCCAGTAGTAGGTATCTATGTCTGGGATTACAACACTCGTGACTCAATTACAACAGCTCCCAACATTAAGTGAGCTCTTTAGGGGACATTTTATATAAACAAATAATAATGATCATACTGTATTATTAATAATAATAAAACAACATATAAATATATATATATAAATGAGTGTTGTAGGACCAAGCATATCATCTGTCTCTCCTTCATTTTTCTTTACTCTATCATGCAGACTTCCTTACTGATTCTCAGATATACCTTTCTTGTACTACTCGATCCCTTTACTTGGAACAACTAAATGCTGCACCTTTCTCAAGCCTTTGTTAAGATGCTGCCTTTTCTTTCTCCTTCATATAGTTTTATTGATGCATTGAAATTATGCACCATAGTGAGATTCAAAGTGATACACTCAAGCATGTAGGCATTATTTGGTATGTTTCTCTTCCCATCCCACCACGTCTCTCCATCCTCCCTCCCCATACATGTTAGTGATATTGGTAGTGACACCTTCCTATATGAACATAGCATTATTAGGATAGCTTCCTTCCTCTATCCTTATTTTTACTCTCCTTCCCTCCCCCAGTCTCATGCCACTATCCTATTCTCTCTTCTCTTCATCTGGAGTCTTTTTTTGTTTCTTATTTTCTCTCTAGCTTCCACATATGAAAGAAAACATAGGACCCTTAACTTTCTGAGACTGGCTAATTATGCTCCCTATTCAATAAGGCATAAAGTAATCACTCTTTGCAATTCCAGTCAACCGTCATCTACTACATTTCCAATTCCCTTCACCAAGCTCTGATAAATGAATTATCTCTAGGTTTACTTCTTCTAACAAAGCAGATAGATTACTGACTACTATGTAAATCCTTTAATTATATTCTGTGACTCCTGCCTCTAAAATGTAGTAGCCAGAGGACAGAAAAACTTTGAAAATTTGCTTAAGGATGTTTTCATTGAGATTAGATGAATAATTGCAATTTAATAGATAATATTTATACATTTATTTATGTTTGAGTGGATGAAAAATAGAGAGATACCTGGCAAGAAGTTTATGGTATCATCCCCTTGACATAGTACATAAAATTCTGTTTGTCCAAGTACTATTATCTTTGATATCTAATTTTTATTTTTATTCACTTCCTGATTTAAATTAATAAAGGTGTGCTCATAACACTAAAATGTAAATAATACCAGAACATATGCCTGCAACTTAAACCTCTCTTTTTGCCATCTTACTTTTTAAAAAATTCATTTGAATATTCAAATGATCTAATACACATCTAAAATTAATTTAAAAATTTTTGCTCTTGTGTCAAATGTTTTCCAGTATCTCCAGCTAAATGAGACCATACCAAATAGTCATTGATGACAATGATAAGGGCGTCAACAATCAATGACTCCTGTCTCCCACATTCCTCATCAAATAATTTATTAAATCATAACAATTTGCTTCCTCACTATTGCTAGAATTTATTTAGCTATGAATCTACTAGAATGCCATTTCATTACTCAACTGGAAAAATATCATAGTTTTCAAATAATGTCTCTTCAATCACTTCTCTGGAGCTAGAACAATCTTGAAAATACACAACACTCATTCTTATGCCTTGCTGCAATGGCTTGTTTTTGATTATTTCTATTCCTTTAATAAGCGAACTTGACATGGATTTACAAAAGTCGACCCCTGTTTACCTTTCTAGCCTACAATATAACTCATATAATATTAATTGTCTTTCAGTCTCCTAGGGTTTTTTTTTTGTACTGAGGATTGAATGCAGGAGCGTTTTACCTTTGAGCTGGACACCCCTAGCCCTTTTTCTATTTTTTTTTTAATTCTGAAACAGGTCTCACTAAATTGCTGAGGCTTTCTCTAAGTAGCTAAGGCTGGCCTTGAATCTGTGATCCTCCTGTCTCAACCTCTCAAGCATTGGGATTACAGACTTGTGTCACAGCACCCAGATTTTTTGTTGTTGTTCTTTTAGGATTCTTTCCATAAGCTATTTCCAATGTCTAGAACATTCTTTCTTCTGTGAATCACAAACTTGCTAAGAGCTGCTCATCATTCATGTCTTAGTGTGGAAGTTATTTTCTCCCAAGAGGCTAACCTGATCTTTAAGTAAAGACCTATGGTAAAATTGACATAATTCTGTTCTTAGGTATACATCTCAAAGAAATTCTTACACGTATCCAAAGAAGACATATATAAGGATTTTCAGGCCTGCATTATTTGTAAAAAAAATTGAAAATAAAGACAGAAAATATGCTAAATATTCATGAAGTAAAAAATGAATAAATTGTGGTGTATTTACACAATGAAATGTTGTATACCACTGAACATAAATATATTATAGTTACAACACAGGAGTTAATTTTAGATGTGAGTAAGCAAGTCCCAGATGATCACACAAAATATAATGAAGTTTTACAAACCTCAAAACAATAAAACTAAGTAATATAACAATATGTAGGCATATACATAAATATAAAACTAATACTAAAAATGTGAAGGATTAATAAACATGAATTCTAGATAGAGCTTATAATCTGCAGGGGAGGCAAAGATAGCGTTCAAATGGAACATGGCAGATATAAAATATTGGTAAAGATCTAGTTTGGGGATTTTGAAATGGATTTACAATTTTCAATTGACATTTTGTTTAACACTTAACATTTGTGTTTTATATGTTTTCACTACATTTGATATTGCATTTTGAAGATGGTGAAGTAAAAATAAAGTAAAATACACTGAAGTTCCTTGGCTGTGAGGAGAATGTGAAACATGGAGTTTGATGAGGATTGACTATATCTATATTTTGAAGTAAGGGAACCAATAGAAAGATAACTAATAGCAAATTATTTTATAAAAATAGAAGTAGGGCCGGGCATGGTGGAGCACGTTTGTAATCCCAGTACTTAGGAGGCTGAGACAGGAGGATCCAGGTTTGCGGCCAGCCTCAGCTACTTGGTGAGGCCCTTTGCCACTTAGTGAGACCCTGTTTCAAAACAAAGAATAAAAAAATAGGGCTGGGGGCGGATCTTGGAGGTAAAATGCCCCTGGGTTTAATCCCCAGTACTGCAAAAAAAAAAAAAAAAGTAGAAGTAGTTAGTAGTGAGAGGTGTTTGGCCATGTCAGAGTCAAATATTAAGGATTATACTTATGCAGGTGTATCAGATTCTTTCTTCCTCTGAACTCAACATGTTGGCTCCTCTGATTTGACTATAAATTATATTTTCCTTCTTTTGTGCTACCTCTCAATATATTCATCATTATAAAACTATTAAAAGAAAGCCCAATCTATTGTCATTACAATTTGTATAAGACTGGATCTTTTATTTGTTGTAAGGTGTGTTTTTTTCTTCTTTCTATTGTTTAAGCCACAGTATTCTTAATATCCAGCACAATTCTACACAAAGCATTTTTTTAAAAAAGAAACTTTAAATTGATATCAGTTTCATTGGTATATCTCAGGAAGAAATGTTACCTAATAATAGAATTTAATCTAATAAATTATGTTTCACTAAGTATTGCACTACCAAATGAAAATTTCAAATAAATCATCCTATTGAGGGAATATCATCCTTTTTTAAAAGAGTTGCTTCATCTGCTAAGGCAAAGACCTTGAGTTCTATTACAATGAAGAAGTGGAACATGATGAGTATATTGAGTTAATGCTGGAGTCTCTGAGGATAAAAATATGGAATAAAGGACTATTTTACATTTGAAATAATAAGATAAACTAACAGTGAATTTTCAACATTTTCTAAACAAAGCAAACAAGTACTTATAAGCAAAATGGTCAATATAGAAAGTATTCAAATTATCAACCACATTATGTTCATATTTTAATTTTCAACTTTAACTTAGAAAGCATGTTTTGCTAATAGAACTTTTTGCTGAAAGTAATTTTTAAAAGCCTCAAGAAACAAAGTTATTAATTTCCTATGGTTGATAAAATTCTATCATATCCATCTTCATATCCTCTCTTTGATTTAATGTAACTGATTGTAATTATATAATAATAAAACAAAAATATCACATTTCTAAAATACATATATTAATACAAAAGGAAAAATTATAAGCATTTCAGTATTGTTCAGTATTGTTCAGTATGTCGTGTTTGGAAGTTTTACAAGTCTTAGCATTTATTTTGCATTACATATTAAATTTATATTTATATTTTCATAATATATACAAAAATATTGAAATTATCATATGCTTTCTCACAGATACTTGTCCTGTGTTTATTTAATCTGAAGAAATGTTGATATGAAGATTTTTCCCTAAATGATTCTTAGTGTGCTGCTCTCTATTGGATGCATTATATTTTTAAATCTATTTTATTTGAAAAAGGAGTTATTGAATTTTCTTATTATAAAATTTCATGCTCATTTTTGGAAATGAAATGGCACCATTATTGAACCATGATAAGAAGGAAGACTTTGTAAGCTAAATTAGCTATGACTCATCTTTCAATCAGCATTCTCACTGCTGTAATCCAAAACAACTAACCACACAACTTAAGAGGAAGATTTATTTGTTCACAGTTCTGGAGATTTCAGGGGTTCAGTCCAAGTCAGATTGATTACATCTGCAGAGTTCAGGGCATGGTGGCTGGAGAGAGAGAGAGAGAGAGAGAGGGAGAGAGAACGAAGACTTACATCATGGAAGCTGGAAGCAAGAGAGAGCAAACATAGGGATTCAAAGACATAAGCACAGTCCCTAATAATCTATTAGCCTTAACAATATATCCCCATCCTTTCTTCAAATTATTTTATATCATTCTCTAGTAAACTCATTGCAGTCAGTTTTTTCCCCCATCAATTCACTAAAACCAATCATGTTGAGGTCACTAAATTATCCTTGTTGATAAATCTAAGATTCTATTAGCAGTCATTCTGAAACTGTCATTGGTATTTGCATACATTTTCACTCTCTTCTACTAAAATTCAAATTAAATTAACTAAAATTTTACTTGACTCCCAGGATACATCACACTCTCTTGCTTTTATCCCTGCCTTACTGGTCACACTCAGTCTCTTCTACTAGATTTATACTCAGTCTCGTATACTAGAAAAACTCTTAGGATTTTGTTGATCTCTCCAAACTTTTAATGGCTAAAGTTATGAGTCTTAATTGTTTGCCTCCACAAACAATTTTACTTTTTTTCTATCACTATAATAATTTTCTTGGAAATTGTGTACTTTTCTGTCTTTAAACACTGTCTACCATCTCATAGTTCCCATATTTTTATCTCCAGTCCTTATATCTTTTTCAAACACCAGACTGGGTGGTGGAAAATAATTACTTTTGTAACTTTCCACTTAAGTATTTAAATATCATCTCAACTAAACATATATGAAATATACTTAGGACCTCACCTTCCCAAATCTGCTCCACCTGAAGTTTATTCCATCTCTGTTGATGGCAAGTCCAGTCTTGCACTTTCTCAGGTCCATCCCTTGTACTAATGCCTGACTCTTCTTTTTCATCACATCCAATAAACATACAAGTCATTTTCTTTAAAAGCATACAAATAATTTCATCACCATGCTTATCAACTGATTTAATCAATCACCACCTGTCAACTGAATTAATAAAATCCCCAATATAATTCATTATTAATCTTTTTATTTAATTGTGTATTTCCAATTTCTTTCATTAAAGTTTTATAATTTGCAATGTGCAAATCTTTAAAGTCCTCGGTTATATTTATTCTGAAGTATTTTCTCTTTTTGTATTTATTATGAATAAAAAATGTTGCCTAAAATAACTAAACCATAACATATTTTTATACTCCAAAATTTCTATAAGATTCCTGTTTTAATAAAGGGAATGCGCCGGGCATGGTGGTGCACGCTTGTAATCCCAGTACTTTGGGAGGCGGAGACCGGAGGATCCAGGTTCGAGGCCAGCCTCAGCTCTCTCTCTCTCACTCCCTGTCTCTCTCTCTCTCTCTCTCTCTCTCTCTCTCTCTCCTTAGTGAGGCCTCTGCAACTTCGTGAGACCCAGTTTCAAAATAAAGTATAAAAAATAGGGCCGGGGGTGTAGCGTGGAGGTAGAACGCCCCTGTGTTCAATCCCCAGTACCACAAAAAAATAAATAAATAAATAAAGGGAATGCAAAATTCCTTGAAATATTTATAGCCCTATCTTATTCCCCATTGTCCTTCCATACCACTCCTCTCCAGCTTCATTCCTTAAATTTATTTCACTCTAGACACAATGTCTTCCTTGAAATTCCACTAAGCCAGGGGAATTCCCACCCTAGGACTCTTAATCAATTAATTTATTTATTATTTGTTTATTTATTTTTGGTGCTGGAGATTGAACACAGGAGCATTCTACCTCTAAGCGACACCTCCATACGTTTTTATTTTAAGCCAGGTGTGGTGGTACACACCTGTAATTACAGTACATGAGAGGCTGAGACAGGAGCATCCCAGGTTCACAGCCAGCCTCAGCAACTTAGTGAGGCTCTCATCAATTTAGTGAGACCCTGTTTCAAAATAAACAGTAAAAAAGGGATGAGGGTGTAGCTCAGAGATAGAATACCCTTGGGTTCAATCCTCAGTATCAAAAAATAAGCAACCTACTACTTACTTTTTGTTTTGAAGCAGGGTCTGCTAAGTTTCTGAGAGTCTTGCTTCATTTCTGAGGCCGTCTTTGAACCTGCGATCCTCCTATCTCAGCTTTCCAAGTACTGGAATTCTAAGTTCATGCCACAATGCCCAGCCCACTATGGGACTTTTGCTGCAGTTGTTCCTGCAATGAACATTTCTTTGGAAGGCCCATGGTAGGTAGGTGTGGTGGCACACACCTACCTACTCAGTACTTTGGAGGCTGATTCAGGAGGATCACAGGTTCAAGACCAACCTCAGCAACTTAGCAAGGTTCTCAGCAACTTAGTGAAAACCTTTGTGAACATAAAAAATAAAAAGAACTGAGGGTGTACTTCAGAGATAGAACACCCCTGGGTTTAATACCCAGTACAAAAAAAAAAAAAAAAGAAAGAAAGGAAAGAACATGGGAACTCCCTCACAGACACCATTACTAATCCTGCTCTGTTTGTTTTATCTTGGTTCTCATTAACTTCCAACATATTGCAACACACTATTATTATGTTCATTTGTATGGACTGTTTCTCATATTAAAAGATATTTTTCCATAGGAGATCTCTTTTAGGGTAGGAATTTTTGTAGGCTTTACTCAAAAAGATGAATTTCATGAACCTAGAATAGTGTCTTAGTAATGTTAGTAGGCACTCAGTAAATAGTATGAAATAAATGATTGAAACGAATAAGTCATTATCTCTGACTTCAGGAAGTTCAAACAAGTAGGAGACAGAATTTTTTGCATAAGAGAACAAACAACAAGTATATTATTACTGCAGAAGGTGAAGAGAATTAATTTTTATGTTGGTCATATTTGGCTGCAGTGATCAGAGCTTTAAAAAAAAGATGTATGATCCCAGTATTAGCCATTGAGGCACAACTCATCTTGTCTAGATGGATTTTGTTACTATATCTTTAATGAAACTGTTCCACTTCTCTGAGCTGGTTCCAACCAGAGAAATGCCTAAAGGTTTTGAAAATATCTTCAAAATTATCTTTCATTTCCCATCCTATTTCAATATCTTGCATAGCTTTACAAATGTTCTCAAGTTACTGTCTCAGTGTTTCAAAAACATTTAAAAAGTTCTCCAAAACTCCAACATACTTCGTGTCTCTAATCACAGCTACTTGGGAGGCTTGGCAGGAAGACTACAAGTTCAAGGTCCACCTATCAACTTAACGAGAACCTGCCTCAAAACAAAATTTTCTAAAAAGGAGTTGGTGATCTAGACAGTTGTTCAGCTCTTGCGTAGCTTGCACAAGGCTCTGTATTTGATTCCTAGTACTGAAAATAAAAAACAGATCCAGCTGTTAAAACACTTTCTCCAAATTCTCCTCCAAACTCCATTATCTCTCAGGTCTTTTCTTTGCAACCACTATCAAGTTTGAGAATCAACTGGATGAACACATCATCTCCTTGAGAAGAGGTGGAAAAAGAAACAGTGAACAAAATTATATATGAATACTTTATGCTTAATTGTTCCATATATATATATATATATTTTTTTTTTTTTTGTGGTACCAGGGATTGAACCCAGGGGTGTTCTACCTCCGCGCTACACCCCCGGCCTTATTTTTTATACTTTATTTTGTAACCAGGTCTCATGAAGTTGCAGAGAGCCTCACTAAGTAGAGAGAGAGAGAGAGAGACAGGGAGAGAGAGAGAGAGAGAGAGAGCTGAGGCTGGCCGCGAACCCGGAGCCTCCGATCTCCGCCTCCCAAAGTACTGGGATTAATAAGCGTGCACCACCACGCCCGGCTCCATAGATATATTATAACAAAATATTTATATGTTGTTATATATACTCTCAGTGAAGTAATATACATAATATATTTATAATATACATATCATATATTGATTCACAAGCAATAGGCAATAAAATAAAACTAATGTTCATGTCTTAACCTAGATTTCCCAGTATGCAAAAAGCTCAAGCAAAAGTAATTCACATTACCAGTAAAACACAAGTAAGGAAAGATGAGGGAAGCTGAAAACTACAAGAACTAATATGAAAATACATTTTGTTCTATTTTGTATCCTATTTTCTTTCTAGTTGTCACATATGAGAGAAAACATTTGATCCTTCACTTTCTGAGTCTAGCTAATCTCACTTAGTATAATGTTCTCTAGTTCCATCTATTTTCCTGCAAATGAAGAAATACAAATGGCTAATTCATATATGAAAAAATGTTCAACAGTATATCCATACTGATTCTTTTACACATTGTCGTAACTACTTTTGTCTACACGGACCCAAAGGAATACCTCATAACCTCCATGCCTAAATTATTTACAATCTGAACATTTACAGAACAAGTTCACCAACCCCTTCTTTAGTTGATGAAATAAATGTATAGAATTTTAGATTGCAAGACAAGATTACCGTGAAAATATTTTCATTAGAATAAAAAGGAGTGATTTATTATATATAAAGTAAGATTTTGATAAAATCCATTCATTATCAAAGTTATCACATAAGAAATACCCTGTACATGAAAGAGGGTATGTTATTTGAATAAATGTTACACTAAACATATTAAAATATTGATTGATTTTTCAACTTATTATTCTACCCAGGAATACAAAACTGTCACAATATTAAAATATAACACATTTTTGTTAATATCTTGAGATTAAAGGCCAAAGTGTGGAATAATGAAAATAAAAGAATGGTAAGTCAAAAATCTAAGTGATTTAAAATTATAGAATTAAAATAAAATAATTTCTTAAATTACTAACAAAGTTTTTTTCTCTGACTGGAGAATAGTTTTAATTGAAAATTGTAGCATGTACTTCTATTTGAATGGTATTTAAGAGAACACTTTCCTTATAAGGCTTTTTTATAAGGCACAGGCTTGTTTAAATTGAGTTCTTATTTCCTATGTAAATCTGTTTTCCAGGAGGTCTAATGAAGCCACTAAGGCTAAAACACCCAAAAGATGTTAAACCAGCTGAGCAATGTAAACTTTCAATAAGAACAGATCTCATGCATATTTCATGTGTAGAGGAAAACTATGTGAGGTAATCACTTGCTCTTTTCCTGATATTTCAGGCAGCAGAAAATAAAAAGAGAAAAGCATAAAAGAAGGGCCCCAAACAGCCCTTTGAAAGCACATCTGGCGAGGCTGTAAGAGTGCTGTGGTTGTTGAATCTTGTTTACATATTTATAAGCTGAATGTTTCTTGAGATGATACAAGTTCCAAGATCCCACTTTTTATTATTCAGATATTCA
Source organism: Glis glis (assembly GCA_004027185.1). Lineage (NCBI taxonomy): Eukaryota > Metazoa > Chordata > Mammalia > Rodentia > Gliridae > Glis > Glis glis. The sequence goes on from PVJS01009373.1 coordinate 14,051, forward strand.
ATCTTTGCAGACTAAACGTTTTATACTTCATGAAATAAGTCAATTAAAAACGAAACCAAAGCACCCTAGACCATCTCCAAAATAAACTGTTGATGTTTCCATGTAAACTGTGGTCGATGTCAGTCTTGGTAGACATGAGACCCATAACTTCAAATAGTGATTGGTTGATGATTGGTAACAAAAATATTCTGGAAGGAGATAGTGGCGATAGTTGTACTACATTGTAAATACAACAACAACAGCAAATACTGAATTGTATACTTTAAAATAGTCAAGACGGTGGATTTTATGCTATGTGAATTAGCCACTCTCAAAAAACAGAAAGTTGTATGTTTTCTCTTATATGCCAAAGCTAGATGGAAATTTGGAAATAGGAGTAACATCAGATAGAAGAGCAGAGACTCCAATGAAATGATAAAGGGGATTTAGTGGAGGAAGAAGGGGGGACAGAGATGGAAAGAGCATAATAGTTGAAACAATGCTACACGTGTATACAAACTTAAAATTCCAACTTCAGAGACATGTACAGAGAGGGGGAGAGAGGGTAGTAGGACCCCGAGGCAAGTGCTTCCAGAGTTGTGTGCATATATATGTTTCTATCACTCTGTTTCCCAGTATGATGTATAATTACAATGCACCAAATAAAAATATAAAAATAATAAAAAAGAAATATATGCAGGAATAAAGAATTACCTAAATGTTAGGCCTACTTAGAATTATACTTATGACTCAAGTACATGTCAAAACATGTATTTTTCTTTTGGAAATTTGGGTGGATATTCTCTTTTGAAATAACTAGATGAGTGGTGTGCATTTTTAAATATGTGTTTAGCTGAATTAAAGTTGAAGTGCCTATTTGGTTTAAGCCTGATGATGAAAATGGAGTGATATTTTTGGGAAAATACTAAGAATCACTGTGTCCCTGAATATCAGATTGGCACACTGAGTGTCACTTGACTAGAAGGCCAATTGCCATAAACCTGGGTATTTTCCATTTTATAACATCTTTAGACCTGATGGGATTCGTGACTTCATTGCAAAAGAAAGACCTGAGCCAGCATGTTGCTCACTGGTCATGGGATGGACCAGTGAGCATGATGCATCAGAAAACCCCTCTTCAGATGCTGGCAACTTGATATTGGACTTCTCAGTGCCTAGAACTGTAATAAATAAAATTGTCTTTTTTTATAACTTATCCAAATTTTGGTAATCTACCATAGAAATACAAATGAACTAAGAGGATGTTTGGAGGCTAAGCCTTTGCGAGCTAATTAGGCCAAGAGGGTGGAATCCTCATGTATATAATTAGTTCCCTTGTAAGAAAAAGACCAGAGAGCTAGCTTGCCCTCTTTATGTCATACAGGGCCAGGACAAAAAGCCAGTGGTCTTCAATCGACAGAATATACTTACCAATATCCAACCATGATGCTGCTCAGATCTCATACTCTCAGCATGCACAACTGTGAAACATAAACATCTGTTGTTTAAGCTACCCAGACTATGGTGTTTTGTGCTTGCAGCATGATCTAAGACAAGACACAATTTCTCTAAAGAAGATGGCCAATTTTATATGAAAGTGTTCATAAACAATGACAAAAACTAATTTGTCTTCTGGCTACCATGCCAATGAAAGTGTTTAAAAATAGACTAGAAACCCAGGATATACAAAATTTACATAATTTATAACCTTTTTAGTTACCTGTTATCTGATTTTGAAAGGTGAAACCCTATAAATTTGTCTTTTATTATTATTATTTCTGAAAGCTGCAATGGGATTGAAGAGTTAGGAAAACACCACCTTATACAAACTCAGTTTAGTTTGAGGATACTGAAAACTCTCAATGTGTAAATGAATAGTGAAAGTGCCAAGTGCACATAGTAGACTGAACTCAATGGTCTTGCTATAAAAAAATTCTGAGTATGAAAAAGAGCAATGGAGCTGAAGAATAGAAAGAGCTACCTTTTCAGCCTTTTATCACATTTATTATATGATCAATCAAGAAAGTATCCTTCCTTCCAGATGTCAGAGTTTGTCAGGGAAGTGAGATTTCTGGTTATGTAGCTGTTTTTTTAGGTATACACTTGTATTAGCTTCCTATTTGTCACTACAAATCACTATAAATGTAGTGGCTGAAAACAACACAAATGTATTATCGTGTCTTTCTGGAGGTCAGGTGTCTAAAAGGGTCTGGTAAGGCTGCATTCTGCTGGATGCTCTTGGGGAGAATCCATTTACCTGCCTTTTTTTGGCTCCTGGAGGTCACCAATTTCCTTGGTTTTTATTTTCACATCACTCCAGCCTTAGCTTCCTTTATCACATATCCTTAGCTGACTCTGACCTCCCAGCCTGTCTCTTATGAGGATTATCCTTTATGATTAAATTTAACTTGACTGATGGAGGATAATCTCCCCATTTCAAGATCTATAATGTAATTGCACCTGTAATGTACCTTTTTATATGTAAGGTAAAATATTTGTAGTTTCCAGTGATTAGGACATGACATCTTTGTGGGAGGCATTATTCTACCTACCATAATCTTTATTTATTTATGTTCTTCCTCATTTCACTTCACCAACTTCTTTTTTGTTTCCAATTCATTTAGTGAAATGTAATCTACATAGTAAATTACAGTGAGGGGGTTCTTTCTCTTTTGTTCTTCAGTAATATTCAAGAACATGGAACCATGTCGGATATATAATAGTGCTTATATTGATTAGAATATCACACTTCACCTGAAATCACAAAATTTTAATGGTATAATTACATTTACTTCTTGTTCATGCAACAATTCCTACAAATGTCAATGAGATACCCTTCTCTACACAGTAACTTTTAGCTACAACTGAAGCCCTTGCGCTCTTCCATTCCTGCATAAATACTAGTGATCCTTGAAGATTTTAAGGACTATTTTCATAGCCTCTGAAAAGAAGTGGCATTTTTCACTTTCTTTTATATTTGACTGACCAGAACTACCTACAACCCCCTGAGTATTTTCAAGGAAGCTTCAAAATGTATTCTAACCCATAAAGAGAAAGAATAACTGGTTATTAAAAGTCCATTAACATAATCTATAAATATTTGTTGAATATTGAATGTGATGAGACCATAGACCAGCAGAGTAAATAATAGTTATGCCATGAAAAGTTCTTCCCCAAACAAGCAAATCTCAAACACATAAGTCAAAAACTTGCCTCTCAAAACTTTAGGGAGTTTGGGAACATTTGATAATATTTCTTTGATGGTTTGTGTTGAAAATGTAATGAATTTTTGAGTCCTACTCCATAATTTATTGATGTCTGATTCAGTATAAAACTATAGCTCTTTTTTATCCAAACTCTCATGAAGCACATTATGCTTAGTCTACCCCATAAGTGCTTGGTCTAAGCATAGCTATAGAGTGAAAAGGAAAGATGAGCAATTAATTAATCAATATGGATAGTGAATTTCCAGTCTAGATAATTTAGGACTTGGAGTTGAGAAATGGTACATAAATCTTATCTAGAATGAGGTTCATTCAGCTTAAATTCACCAGAAATGTAATTTAATTTATATGCTTGATCCATCTGTATAGATAACAGCCTGTAGGCATCCCATCATTAAATCCTACTGAACCTTCTTTATGAATGGACTTGTAGATTTCTTTTCTCTTAATAGTCTTGAGTAAATGCTCATAAAGTCCATAGTCATTTATTTCTTTCCCTCTTTGATGCAGATACCCTTTTACTTTTTCCAAATTTGAAAGCTGAATCCATCTAATAGCTATAATTTATTTTAATTATTATATTTATGCTTAAACCGATTTGATTATGAAAATCATCACTAGTACAATTTATCTCTATTTTTAAATGCTATGTCTTTTGTTTTAGGGAATCTTCCCTAAAAACAGTCAAAACCAATAATCAAATAACTGTGACCTGAAAACTGTGTTCTTAACCATTCAAAACAAGTATGTAGTACTTCATTTTACATAACAGCAGATAAGAGCAAAGAAATGTGATAGAAAAATATATCATTTTTATCAATGAAACATGATGAACTTAAATGACCAAACTCTAAACTTTCCCCTCTCACCATGTAATAAATAATAAGTTGATTAAAGCAGTGATAACTTAGAAATTTAGCATGTCCATTAGCAGGACAGATATGTTGTGTTATGGACTCTTGATTCTTCAGTCTCTCCTGAAAGCATATCCACTTGCATTTCCCTTTTGTGAAAGTAATTGAAGCAACTACACCTTTATAGTCCATTCTATCACCAGAAATGAAATGCAGGACACTTTTTGAAGTATTTGAATTGATACTTTAAAAGCAATTTAGAATAGTAACATATTAGATACTAATCAGTAAATATAATTCAAGTTTTCTTCTCTCCACATCCTCAAGAACTGTTTATATGAAAAGAATGCTAAAGTCTAAAAAGTTATTTATTTATCTAGTCTTGAATAAAATTGCTATAATCAGCAGGTAATAAAAGTAAAATATTTGATTTTAACTGTTTAAAATTGTAATTTGTATTATCTCATCATTAAGCAAGTGATGCTAAAAAGTAGGTGTTAATCATGATTCTATGGAGATAACCAAGATGCCCAAACATCAAATGCTTAAGGCCTGCTAAATATGATGAAAGTTATACAAATCAGCTTTGAAAGGAATATTCATAGCTGAGCAATCCCATGAAATGTGCACACAGCGCTTGGTGTGTTTCCTTCTGTACCCCGCCCCATTTCCTCCCCTCACCGTTCATGTTATTGAGATCCGAATTGACAACTTCAGGTATGTACACTGCATTATTTGAACTGTTTTCTTCACAGATTCACTTCATAACTTCCAGCTGTCAGTTCCAATATCACCTTCTGAAAGATCCCTTCCCTCTAGCACTGAAAAACACTACCCCTCCAGCAGCCATTCAGTATTTAATTACCTGGTTTTATTTATTCCATAACATCCATTTGTACCTGAAATTATCTCATTAAGTTGCCACTGTCCACATCTAGAATGAGATTTCCATGAGAGCATAGAGTTCATTCCTGCATTTTCAGCACTTAGGACAAATTATAGTATATAGAAAGCCTTCAATAAACATTCTGAATGAATTAATGAATTAATGAATAAAGGAAAATTGCTGATAAGACTAATCTTTATTATAGTATAAATCATTTCAAATTGACTTAGAATGCCACAACTTATTCATGTCTTTAAAATATATTGAAAGATGGAATTTGAGAGAATACTAGATAAGCTCACATTATCCAAAATATGTTTAATACTTGTAAGAAAATTGGATCAAGTTAACCCCCAAAAAACATAAGATTGCTTACTCCATAGAACAATGTTCATAAAATTATGTTGAGAAAATTTTAAATTTTGTTATAACATTCACTTTATGTTTAAAAAACAAAGATTAATTTTTTTTGGTAGAAACCAGAGATTTTTAAAAAAATGTATTAACTAAGTCTAATTAACCTTTGAGCATATTTCAGTGCCTTATGCATGCTTAATATCTTTTCTTCTGCTTAACTTCTTAGCAATAATACCAAAAAAGGAGTCTTCCATATTTTTCCATTTGTCAGTATATTTTGTTCATGTCTAAACACTTCTTTGTATTCTACTGCAGCTTATCTTGTATTTCAGGTTCTCAGTAAAATTCCTTAAACAACCTCTTTACTGTAAAAGTATCTACTAAATATTCACAACTGTGTCTGCAGATGCTTAAAAATTATTCAAATTCAGAAAGGGTTTTTCAAAGTAATTAAAATTTCCACAGTTCACAATCTTGACCCTCTATGTTCCTGATGCTTATTAACCAGAAGCTACAAAATATTGGTATATGGTGAACTACCATCAAAAAGAACTTAGTGAGGCTCCGCAACTTTGTGAGACCCAGTTTCAAAATAAAGTATAAAAAATAGGGCCGGGGGTGTAGTGCGGAGGTAGAACGCCTCTGGGTTCAATACCCGGTAACCCCCCCAAAAAAAAGAAGTTATAGGGAACTCAAAACAATGGTTTGCTTCTAGGTCTCTGTCTATCATATTAAGATTCTGGCCGGGCGTGGTGGCGCACACTTGTAATCCCAGTACTTTGGGAGGCAGAGACCAGAGGATCCGGGTTCGCGGCCAGCCTCAGCTCTCTCTCTCTCTCTCTCTCTCTCTCTCTCTCTCTCCCTGTCTCTCTCTCTACTCAGTGAGGCCCTCTGCAACTTCATGAGACCTGGTTTCAAAATAAAGTATAAAAAAAGTATAAAAAAAATAGGGCCGGGGGTATAGCGTGGAGGTAGAACGCCCCTGGGTTCAATCCCCGGTACCGCAAAAAAAAAAAAAAGATTCTGGATTGTATTGTATGATTAATTAAATGGACAACAATGCTATTGTTCTATCATTAAAATTACAAGTGACACATTTTTTTTATCTTGGAGAGTCACATATATGAATTATATTTCATAATCCCGTCATCTAAAAACTCTTCCAAATGTAAATGCAATATATTAGGTTTTGTATCAAGAATATTAAAAATCACTAAATTATCACTAAATTATATATTTAGACAAATATAAATAGTGAAAAAACATAAAGGTGAAATACTGATGTTAAATGATTAAATATTTCATTTATATTGCTAATTAGCATGTGAATTAAACCTATTATGAGGCTTCATGTCTAATATGACCATCTGCGAAATATTTATTATATAAACTGAATACTATAGGTTTGGGTTTTTCATTTTTTATTTAAGCCAAGTATTGCTTAAAGTAAAGATATCAAACAGAAATTAGTTTAACCATTGTTGAGCACAGCCACTATATGCGTATTCCCCTAAGATACTATATATGCTTATTAAATTGATCATGTTTGATACTGGTACTACGAAAAACAAATTATACATTCTCTTTATTGGAAGTGAAGCAAAAATAAAGAAGAAGAGCAAACTCACACCTACCAAGGCTGAAACATAAATTCAAAATGCAATTTCTTTTATACCAATATTACCTTATCTTTAATTTGTTTTAAAAGACTGCTAATATTTAACCAACAATGCAAGCATGCATCTACTGTCTAGCCTATTTAAACAAATTATCTTTCAGAGATCTGTTTTTGTCAACAGTAAAATATTTTAATTACAAAAAGCATAAGAAGCATTTTATTGTTTCTGTAGTATTTACTCACCAATTAGTAGTTCCACAGTTTCCTTGAATCTAATAAAAGAAAGCAAATTTTTGTTCCCTTAACTTTTTATTGCCAATAATTATCTCTCTAGAACTTTAAAAATAAGAATAATTGACACTTAAGTACAGATTTACAGTTTTCCATATACCTTCAAAATTGCTCAAGGAAGCTAATCAAACATTGATGAGATGACAGACAGAATCACATTTTAAGGGTAAAATACAGGTGTTGTGAAATAATAACTAGTAAATTAGGGTAATTATTGTTTCTTCTAACAACTTTTCTATGTAGCCCATATTGCTTTCATTAATTAGAACTGTAACTAAGTTAACTACAAGACTCAAAGCCTGTGCTCATGATATTTCAATGGTAACAAAGAAACCAGCATGTATTTTGCCAAAATAGTCTTTAAAACTACAACGATAGCTGCCTAAAATAAATTATTATAATAATTCTGATGAGTATCTAACAATATTTATCTAACTTGAAGATAAAAATACATGAAGAAACTGCCATTTTATTAGATATTTTTGTTTGCTGCCCATATTGGTTCACTTGCTTTTTAATTCATTTTTTAAAATTCTACTTAACACTTAGTTATAGCAATTAGCTTAGGAAACCATAAATTCTTATTACATCAAAATGAAATATATGTCCAACAAATGTAATAACTTGTGAGAGATGTCACTAACTCTGATCATCATTACAAAATAATGTATCAAAATCTAAATTCAATAAGCTCTAGTTTAATTTTGCCTTGAGGTAAAATTAAAAGAAAATGTGCTATGGGAAGATTTATGAAGTAAAAAAAATCTATCCCCTAAGAGAATAAAAGACCAACCCATACTTAGTTATTAAGATCATGAGACTCAGCATTTTTAGATGCTTCCAATATTTCTGAACTGTCCTAAAATTTGAGATCACTAAATAAGACACTTGCTACTGCAGCCAGTCTTTTTACTACAAATGTTGATGCTTCACAAAGATTTCTTATTTCTAGATATTTAAACAAGTCTATATATTTAAATAAATCAGATTCCCAGACCTAAAAATGATTGAGTAGCTTTTAGCAAACCAATGACATCAGAAAACAAGTAGAAGAGCTGAAAATTATATGAAAATAAGTTGGGTAATGAGTTTCCTACACAGGCCCAGGTGCAGAAATGCTTCAGGGAGAAGGGAGGCCCCTGGGAGGCCCGTCAGTGTCCTGTGTATTGCGGGAGGCCCTTCAGTGTCCTGTGCATTGCTTTCACCCTTGGGATGTTAGAAAGCACCACGGGCTTTAGCTGTACCCCACAGTGTCTTTATTACATTTTCATTAAAATTTAGCTTGAAATGTTTTCTAATTTCCTTTGAGATGTCTTTTTCTTTTTGATGCATGAGTTATTTAAATGTGTGCTGTTGTATCTCTAGATAGTTTAGATGGATGGATAGATAAATAAATGTTGTTATGGTTCTAATTCTAATTCAATATCCTTCTCCTCTGAGTTCATATTCTGATTAATTTAAATCATTTTAAACAAATTGAGACTTACTTAGTACTGTTTTATAACCCAGCATACTATCTACCATGCTAAATATGCCACGTGATTTTGTGAATATGTATTCTGCAGTTGTGTTCTAAAGTTCCTACTATATCAAAGTAGTTGATAGCATTACCTAGAAGATCTAAAGTAACATTTTTTTCTCTAGATGTCTTATCAATTGCCAAGAGATGCTTTCCAACTTAATGTTGATATTCTTGTCTCTCTAATGTTTATATACCTAACATTTACTGATTGATTGATGCTGAAGATTGAACCCAGGGGGAGTATACCTTTAAGCTACACTGCCAGCCCTTTTTATTTTTTATTATTAAACGGTCTCATTAAGTTGCTGAGGGTCTATTAAGTTGCTGATGCTGGCCAAGCAACTGTGATCCTTCTGTCTCAGCCTCCCAACTACTGGGATTATAGGTGGATGCAATTGCACTCGGCTTCTAATATTTATTTATGTAATAAAATTGACTGGTATGGGTTAAGGGGAGGGAGAGGAATGATACACAGAGAAATGGCCAAATTGACAAATACAACAGTGGCCGTGCCTCAATCTCTAGAAACAGAAGAAATGCCAAAAGTCTATAGATATTACGCATCCTACATAAAATGCCTAGAGGTTATAATCACAGTAACTTAAACATCATGTTTTAAAATAATGAGACTTTATTTTTTAATATGTTTTTATTGGTGCATAGTAGTCTCACATCACAATGAGTATCAGTTTGGTGTTAACATACATGTACACAGCTCTTGGTGTCCCTCCCCCTCACCTCACCCCTACATGTAGCACTGAGAATGATGTTGGTATAATCTCATATGTACACATTGTTTATGATATTAATTCCATAGATTCACTTCTTTCTTGCCCTTCCCCTTCCCTTGTACCCCTTCCCTTGCAACACTGAGGGTTCTCTGTTGTCATTGGAGTCCCTTTTGTGTCCCCACTACTCCCTAAGTTGCGCATATTAATGAAAACATATGTCCCTTCTTTTTTTGTGATTGGCTAATCTCATTTAACATAATGTTCTCCGAGCCTGGCGTGGTGGCGCACCCTTGTAATCCCAGTACTTTGGGAGGCGGAGACCGGAGGATCTGGGTTCGCGACCAGCCTCAGCGCTCTCTCTCTCTCTCTTTTTCTCTCTCTCTGTCTCTCTGTCTCTCTGTCTCTCCTTAGTGAGGCCCTCTGCAACTTTGTGAGAGCCGGTTACAAAATAAAGTATAAAAAATAGGGCTGGGGTCGTAGCACGGAGGTAGAACGCCCCTGCGTTCAATCCCTGGTACCGCAAAAAAAAAAAAAAACCCAAAAAAAACCACATAATGGTCTCCAGATCTTTCCATTTTCTTGAAAATGCCGTTATTTTCTTCTTTATTATTGCTGAGTAGAATTCCATTGTGTTTATTTCCCATATTTTTGTAATCCATTCATCTGTTGATGGACATCTAGGTTGGTTCCATAATTTGGCCACTGTGAATTGTGCTGCTATGAACATGGGTATGCATATATTACTGTAGTTTTCTGGTTTCAATCCCTTTAGTATGATACCCAGTAGTGGTATATCTGGATCATATGGTGGATCCATTCCCAGTTTTCTGAGGAATCTCCACTAGTTTGCAATCCCACCAACAGTGTAGAAGAGTCCCAATATCCCCACATCCTCACCAACAT
>PVJS01009373.1:24515-50594 GCA_004027185.1 Glis glis
TTAGATGAAATCTTAGAGTAGTTTTGATTTGCATCTCCCTGATTGCTAATGATGTTGAACATTTTTTCATGTATCTATTGGCCATTTGTATCTCTTCTTTCATGAAGTGTCTATTCATTTCAGTTGCCCACTTCTTGATCGGATTGTTTGTTTTCTTAGTGTAAAGTCTTTTAAGTTCTTTGTATATCCTAGATATTAGGCCTCTGTCAGAGAGATAGCTTGCAAAGATCTTCTCCCATTGTGTAGGCTTTCTCTTTAAGCTCTTGATGGTTTCCTTTGATAAGCAGAAGCTTTGTAGTTTAATGCCATCCCACTTATTAATTTTTGTTTTAATTTCCTGTGCTTTGGAGGTCTTGTTGAGGAAGTTTCTACCTGTGCCTATATGATGGAGTGTTGGACCTATGGCTTCTTCTAATAATTTAACAGTCTCTGGTCTAATTTCCAAGTCTTTGATCCATCTCGAGTTGACTCCTGTGCACGGTGAGAGATAAGGATTCAGCTCCATTTTTCTACAGGTAGATAACCAGTTTTCCCAGCACCATTTGTTGAAAAGACTGTCCTTTCTCCAATGTATGTGTTTGGTACCTTTGTCAAAAATCAATTAGCTATAAGTTTGTGGACTTGTTTCTGTATCTTCTATTCTGTTCCACTGGTCTATATGTCTGTTTTTGTGCCAATACCATGCTGATTTTATTACTATAGCTCTGTAGTATAATTTTAAGTCAGGAATTGTGATGCCTCCTGTGTGGTTCTTATTGCTGAGAATTGCTTTGGCTATTCTGGGTCTTTTGTTTCTCCATATTAAATTAATGACTGATTTTTCTAGCTCTGTGAAAAATGATGTTGGTATTTTGATAGGGATTGCACTGACTCTGTAGATCATTTTTGGCAGGATGGCCATTTTGATAATATTTATTCTGCCTATCCAAGAGCAGAGATGAGATCTTTCCATCTTCTAAGATCTTCTTCAATTTCTTTCCTCAGTGTTCTATAGTTTTCATTGTAGAGTTCTTTTACCTCTTTGGTTAAGTTTATTCCTAGGTATTTGATTGGTTTTGAAGTTATTGTGAATGCGATTGTTTTCTGGATTTCTTTCTCAGTGGATTCATGGTTGGCATATATGAAAGCTACTGACTTTTTTAGGTTGATCTTGTATCCTGCTACTTTGCTGAATTTGTTAATTAGCTCTAGTAGACTTTTGGTTCAGTTCTTTGTGTCTTCTAGGTATAGAATCATATCGTCTGCAAATAAAGATAATTTTAGTTCTTCTTTTCCTATTTGAATTCCTTTGATATCCTTCTCTTGTCTTATTGCTCTGGCAAGAGTTTCAAGAACTATGTAAAAAGAAGTGGTGATAGTGGGCATCCCTGTCTTGTTCCTGATTTTAAGGGGAATTCTGGCAATTTTTTCCCCACTCAGTATGATGTTGGCTTTGGGTTTCTTATATATTCACTTAATGATGTTGAGGTATGTTCCTTCTATTCCAATTTTCTGTAGAGTTCTTAACATGAATGGGTGTTGAATTTTGTCAAATTCTTTTTTCGCATCTATTGAAATGATCATGTGATTTTTGTTTTTAGTTTGGTTTATGTGTTGTATAACATGTATTGTTTTGCGTATGTTGAACCAGCCTTGCTTTCCTGGGATGAAACCAACTTGGTCATGGTGTACAATTTTCTCAATATGGTTTTGAATGCGCATGGCTAATATTTTATTTAGAATTTTTGCGTCTATGTTCATTAATGATATTGGTCTGTAATTTTCTTTCCTTGTGGTATCTTTATTTGTCTTTGGTATTAATTTTCAGAACCATGGGAGAGGTGAACTCCACCAGGTAGGCAACTAAACAAGGAGATTTGTCACTACAGCAAATAGAAAGTAAAACTCAAAATGATAGGAAACAAAAATCATATCTCTATAATAACATTGAATATCAAAGGACTCAACTCCCCAATTAAAAGGCACAGACTGGCAATGTGGATCAAAAAGCATAACCCAACTATATGCTGTCTACAAGAAACTCACCTTCTGGCCAAAGATACTCATACACTAAAGGTAAAAGGATGGAAAAAGATATACCATTCAAACGGAGATCGAAAACAAGCAGGGGTAGCAACGCTCATATCAGACAAAATAGACTTTAAGCTAAAACACATCAGAAGAGACGAAGAGAGGGTCACTTCTTATTAATAAAAGGAACAATCCAACAAGAAGACATAAAAATAGTAAACATTTATGCCCCAAATGTGGGTGCACCCACATTCATAAAACAAAGTCTTCAGGACATCAGGTCCCAAATAGACCTAAATGCAGTAATATTGGGAGACTTCAACACACCACTCACGCCACTAGATCGATCCTCCAGACAAAAGATGAATAAAGATTGCTCAGACCTAAAGAAAATTATAGAACAAATGGATTTAATAGACACATACAGATTATTTCAAACAACAACACCTGAATACATGTTTTTCTCAGCTGCCCATGGAACATTCTCCAAAATAGACCACATACTGGGTCACACAGCAAGCAACAGCAAATTCAAAAGATGTGATATAATTTCCTGCATCTTCTCAGATCACAATGTATTGAAACTGGAAATTAACAACAGGAAGACAAAAAGTAATCACATAAGTACATGGAGACTGAATGATACACTCCTGAACAAGGACTGGATCAGAAAAGAAATAAGGGGAGAAATAAAAATTCCTGGAATTAAATGAAAATAGAGACATGACATATCAAAATCTGTGGGACACCTTGAAAGCAGTGTTAAGAGGAAAATTTATAGCACTGAGTGCCCACATAAGAAAAACAGAAAACATCCAAATAAATAACCTAATGACACACCTCAAGGATCTTGAAAAACAGGAACAGTCACAGCCCAAAGCCAATAGAAGGCAGGAGATAACTAAAATCAGAGCAGAAATTAATGAAATAGAAAATAAAAAACAATACAAAAATCAACAAAACAAGAAGCTGGTTCTTTGAGAAGATTAACAAGATTGACAAACCACTAGCTAATCTAACCAAAAGAAGGAGAGAATCAACGCAAATTACCAAAATCAGAAATGAAAAAGGGGATATCACCACAGATAGTGGAGAAATCTAGAGGATCATAAGAACCTACTTTGAAAACTTATATTCCAATAAAATGGAAAACATGGAAGAGGTCGAAAGATTTCTAGACACATACAACCTACCCAAATTGAACCAAGAGGATACAGAAAAACTGAATCAACCAATAGCAACCACAGAGATAGAAACAGCAATAAAAAGTCTTCCCTCAAAGAAAAGCCCAGGCCCAGATGGTTTTCTAGCCAAATTTTACAAAACCTTCACAGATGAACTAAAACCAATACTTGATAAGCTATTCCGTGAAATTGAAAGAAATGGAATTCTTCCAAACTCTTTTTACGAGGCCAACATCACATTAATACCAAAGACAAATAAAGGTACCTCAAGGAAAGAAAATTACAGACTAATATCATTAATGAACATAGATGCAAAAATTCTAAATAACATAATGAGACTTTAGGAGATATATTTTTGCAATAACATTTTAGGACAATTTTAGTTTCATATTTTATAGAGTTTCAGTGTTATATTATTTTACTTTATTTTGCTTTTTTACTCAGTACTGGGGATTGAACCCAGGCTCTCAAATTTACGAGATAAGCACTCTACTACTGAGTGACATCCCTGGCCCTTTTTCTTTTATTGCTTTTTGAGACAGGGTCTCACAGAATTGCCCAGGCTGGCCTTGAACTTTCAATCCTCCTGAATTAGCCTCAGGAATTGTAGGCAGGATCGTAAGTGTGCAACACTACACTCAGCTTGTTTTACTTCTTCTGAGGGAGAGAAAAAGAGTTAATGAAAATAAAGAAGTTGATTACTTAATTCTGGGTATTGGTTCAAGGTTTTTGAGACTCCCTTTTGGTGTTTATATTCTTCTTGAGTTATGACAAACTCAACTACATACCATATTTATTTTTTGCTTTAAAGAAATCAAGCATCTAAGTTATTCTTGCCCTTTTTACTATGATTTCTCAGTTTTCAAAACTAAGAGAATAAGTCTGTTTTTAAGTATAGTTCCTAAGATTTCTTTTAACTCATTAGTGAAGGAAGTAGCAATGTGACAAAGCTTATTCAAAGAGAATTTGCAAAGCTGAGTATACATAGCAGCTAGAAGGATCCTGGAGTAGAGTCGTTAGTTTAGATACTAAAGTGGAAAATGGAAATAGGACTTTCGATGGGCCACTGGACGCTTTCAATTTGTAGGAATGAAAATGGATTCTCGTGTACATTATCTCTTCTCTTTAGTTGCAACTCTTTAGTGGAACCTTTCCTTCTAGAACACTCTTGCATGCTGTTAGATTTTCCCATATTGAAAGCCAACTTGCGAGTGGTGTCTCCTGCCTTCTAGGGGAAAGAGGGCTGCTGTTCTATAAGCCCATGTCTATTCTCTCTCTTTTGTTTTAACCATAAGTTTCATTTGAAATGCTCTGATAAACTTTTATAACATGATATACATATGTTGTAATGGTTTTTAGTGCTCTTCTGGGTAGATTTTTTTTTTCTTTTTAGTGCTGGGGATTACACCCAGGAGCATTCTACCACTGAGATGCATTCCTAGCCCTTTTTCAATTTTATTTCATAAGTCACTGAGGCTGGCCTGAAATTCGCAATCCTACCTCAGTCTTCTGAGAAGTTGAGATTACAGGTGTGCACCACCAGATCTGGTTAGAATTTTCAAAATTTGCATTTTTCAACCTTCTAATCCATATATAAATTGTTCTTTTTAGCAACAATTATTTTTCTATCTTTTTTGTTTTATTTTTTATTTACTTATTTATTGGTGCGTTGTAATCATACATCTTGATGAGGTGTATTATAAATAAGGGTCTACTATATTTTAGTCTTAAATGTAAATGTTTTTATAGTAAAAATGTATATTCAGAACTAGCCAGTTGAACCCAGTTTAGATTATCCCAACCAGTCAAACATATGCCTACCCCACTTCATCAGTCCTGATCAGGGCATTGACCTTGACCACAGCGATGTCTTGGAGCTTCCTGATAGTTTGTTTAAACTGGTGCCTGTTGTTCATCCACAGTGAACACAAATGTGCTGTCATCTTTCTTCATAACAATTCAGTGGTCAGAGGCAACATGGTGACGGCATCGTGGTCAAGCTTGTTTCTCCTGAGGGCTGTCTACAGAGCACAGTGTCTTGGGCTGCTGGGAAGCAGGAGACATGCAGTCACTGTGGATGCTTTACAGTACTGCCTTCTTGGCCTTCAGACTGTCGCTTTGGCTGAAGCTTATAGAAGGACAGGAGATTCCTCCTTCACTTTTGGTACCTGTTCTGTCAAATGGCTCCTGATCCATGGATGAAAATAAAACCACCTTCACACAATCAAAAGCACAAGACAATTTAATATGATAAAATAATCAAAACAAGAAAATTCTACTTCAATGTATAAAATCAGTAATATTAAAGCAACACATCTCAGGGATTCTCTGCACCAATGTTGGTGTTAATAATATCAAACAAAAGCACAGAATAATGCAATGTCAAGAGAGAGAAAATGATATACAGCACTAGACCAGTGGGTACTGCAGCCTCCAGAGCAGAGCTGGGAGGTCCCAGCAGCTCCTCTCTGCAGTCCTGGTAGGAATGACTCTGGGCAGTGTATCTGCTCCATAAGGCAGACTTCAGAGATGCCTGAATCCTCCCCCCCTTTTAAGGTATGGCTGCTGGAACTCTGTGTGAAGTTGCTAGAGCAAGCTTTTTGGTAGTTGACTCAAGGTGGCCAGCCTTGAACCAGTGGCCAAATATCTTGTGAAGCCAATTTTTCCTGGCATCTTGGTTTCAGAAAGTCTGGTAAACAGGTTGATCTATTAAGTAAGTAAGTGGTAAAAAGCAAAGTACCATACCAAGATAGCGTCAGTAAAGCAATCAGTATATCAGTTAGCAAAGAGCAACCTTTCCACTACAGGGAAACAAGCAAAGAAAAATAAAGGAGAGAAGAGTAAGGGAAGGGGGAGAGAAGTTAAGGGAAAGACTGTCATCTATATGCACTACAGCACCATATTGGTGAAGAGAATTCTCAAATTTCTTAATAGCAAAAATGACAAAAATTCAGACCTTAGACTATTAAATTTATATAACCATTCACTGGAAGGAAGTTGTTCCTGGAAGTTCTTTGACTTCAGTGATAAAAGTAATGTTATCAGTGCTGAAAAGGTTAATTGAGTTAAATGATGGAGCTGTGCATAATTTGCATTCACAGGTACATTTTATTTTCCCCTATTTTATTGGTGCATTGCAGTTTTACATCATAGTGAGATTCCAAGTGCATGCGCACATCACTTGGTATGTTTCTGTGTATCACAGCCGATCTCCCCTCCTCCCCTTACATGTTACTGAGATTGTTCATATATAGACAACACTGTTTGAACTGTTTCCTTCCTCAAGCCTCCTTGCTTTCCCCACATCCCTCCTACAATCCCCTTTCACTTTCTTCTGGTCTCTCTCATTTATCTAAAGTCTCTTTTGTTTCCTATTTTCTCTCTAGCTTCCACATATGAGAGATAATGCGCTACCCTTGACTTTTTAAGATTGGCAGATCTCACTTAGCGTAATCTCTAGTTCCATCCATTTTCCTGAAATTTACATAATATTGTTCTTAATAATTGTGTAAAACTCCATTGTGTGTATATACCATATAAAGAATCTCACACAAAGACAAATGGTGAAGTTTGATGTGCTCCACTTAAAATTAACTCTCCTGTATTGAAGTCCTAGTGCAGAAGGTAAACTTTTTGTTATCAATATCATTTGTGTTTCCTCAAGACCATGCTTTGTAACACACTTTAAATTGTCCCAATGTGTAATATAATGCAGAAGTTCATTGACTAGGAACGAAAGTGCAAAAGAATACATTTTAAGACATTCCTAGCTCTTTTGTAGGAAAGACTGTTAACAAATGCTATTGTCCAACTTTATTCTTGGCAGTCTTGGGCCTGATGATTCCAACTGCTGAAAGGCATAGTATTTTTCCAAATTATCTTCTACTTTTCATGTACTAGTATTTTTATGATAGTAATCTTCCTACCTATCCTTTTATATTAAGTGTCTTCACATCTGAAAAAGCAAAGCACATTTGATAAGAATGTTCATGATTAGAACCTGCCTAAGGTCAGTTATTGGCAGCCTGTCTGAGGGCAACATCTATAATATTTTGTCCTGAAATCCTCCCCAGATATTTATTTGAACAGAGATTTCCCATAATTGGGACCATCTGAAAAATAGAAAGCACAAGAATCATTTTAAATTAAACTTATATTTAACTGGCACATAAAGTCATAAACATTGTACATATAAATGAGGTAATGTGATATGTGCATATATTGTATAATATTTAAATCAAAATAAAAATCAAATCAAACACACTATGGTGAAAACTAAAAATACTTTCTTTTAGCTTTTAGAAATATATAGTACAGTATTATTATCTACAGTTACTCTACTGTACAGTAGCATACCATCCTATCTTACTATACTTTAGTATCCATTGATCAACTTTCTCCCTCACTCTCTTCTCACTAACCTCCCCAGGTTCTAGTAATCACCATTCTATTCTCTGCTTCCTTGAGATAACTTTTTTTACTTCCACATATGAATGAGAGTATGTGGTGTTTGTCTTTCTGTACCTGACTTGTTTCCCCTAGCATGGTGATCTCCAGTAGTATCCAAATTGTCACAAATGAAAGGATTTGATTCTTTTTCTGGTTATATAGTCTTCTATTGTGCTTATCTATGAAATTTTATTTATCCATTTATATTTTGATGGCACTTATTTTGTATCCATTTTTGGCTATTATTAACTGTGGTGGGGACAAGAATATCTCTTTGGCATATTGATTTCATTTCCTTTTAATATATACCCAGAAAAAAAGATTTTTGGATTGAATGGAAGTTCTATTTTTTATTTTTCAAGGAACTTTCATATCATATTTCATTATGGCTGTACTAATTTATATTTCCACCAACAGTATGCAAGGATTTTATTTTCTCCACATTTCCTTCTTCATCTGTTGTCTTTTATCTCTTTGATAATAGCCGTACCTACTAGGATGACATGATATCTGACTGTGGTTTTGACTTGCATTTCCCTGATGATTAGTAATGCTTGCTTATTTTTACTTTTATTTCCTGTGTTTTAGGGAACTTCTCTATTTGTAAAAAACAACAACAACAAAAAAAAACCTTTCCCATTCCAATGTCCTGAAGCATTTCTAGTAGTTTCATTGTTTCAGGTCTTGAATTCAAGGCATTAATACATTTTTTTTTTTTTTTGCGGTACCGGGGATTGAACGCAGGGGCGTTCTACCTCCGCGCTACACCCCCGGCCCTATTTTTTATCCTTTATTTTGAAACCGGGTCTCACGAAGTTGCAGAGGTCCTCACTAGGTAGAGAGAGAGAGAGAGAGAGAGAGATGAGGCTGACCGCGAACCGGGATCCTCCGGTCTCCACCTCCCAAAGTACTGGGATTACAAGCGTGCGCCACCACGCCCGGCATACATTTTGAGTTGATTTGTGTAACTGGTGAGAGATAGAGGTCTAGCATCAGTTTTCTACATGTGGATACCAAATTTTCCCAGCACCATCTATTGAGAAAGCCATCTTTTCTCCTATGTGTGTTCCTGGCACCTTTGTAAATAATCAGTTGGCTCTAAATTCATGGGTTCATTTCTAGACTTGATATCTGTTCCACTGACCAGTATGTCTGTATTTATGTCAATGGCATGCTGTTCTGTTTGCTAAAGCTTTGTAGGATATCTTGAAGTTAGGTATCATAATGCCTATTTGACTTCCCCTTTTCGCTGAACATGGCTTTTGCTATTTGTGGTATTTTGTGCTTTCATATAAATTACAGAATTGTTTTGTCTAGTTCTTTGAAGAATGTAGTTGATATTTTAATTAAGATTATATTAAATCTATAGATTTCTTTGGGTAGCATTAAAATATTGATTTTTCTGGTCCATGAACACAAGATATCTTTAATTTTTTGTGTCTTCTTCAATTTTTTCACCAATGTTCTATAATTCTCATCACAGAGATCTTTAGAAATATCATTCAACATAAGCAAATCCTATTATTATTTGTGGTTCTAGAGAATCAAATGAGGATTATGGTTTGTAAGTCACTATAACGCAGATTCAGTTCTAAATTAATTTAATTCATTGGCAGTTGGATTGGTCAGGATCCATGAAGCAGGATCTCAGAGATAATTGCTGCAGAAGAAAGTCCTGTATTGGTCAGTGAATGTGGGTAATGTTAGTGCATAGACAGGACTGTAAATTAGAATAAAGATTTAGGTCTGTCTTTTTAAGTTGTGTCACCTTTATTATGTTTCTTAACAACTTCTGATCACAATTTGTGGATAATAAGTGATTTTCAATGCCTCAAAGTTGTTATTATATGTTATTATTTGAATAAAAGATTGTAAAGAAAAATAATTTTGTTTTAAATTACCAAGTTCCATCTCAAATCTTACACGCTAGGCCTCTAAGACATCTACATTCAAGTAATTGTGAAAATGATTTGGAAAATTAATGATCCTCATTAATTTTCTTAAATTAATGTACCCTATAACACTGTAACCATTCACTGTCATTTCTATCTAGAGAAGTTCACAGAGATTTCACATTTTGTCTACCGTCACATAGCCAGAAAGTGTTTGAACTGGAATTTGAATCTAGTACTATTTTACATCAAAGGTTATGTGTTTTTCACTGTGATGTTTTATTCCAAGACTTTTTCTCTGAAGCTAAAAATAAGTGATAGAAGAGGCACATGTTTCAGTCAGCATTCTCACTGCTATTACCCAATAAGGCTGACCACACACAACTCAGGGTAAGAAAGATTTATTTGTACTCAAGTCTGGAGATTTCAGAGGTTCAGTCCACGTGAGGTCAGTTACATCTGGGGACCTCAGGATATGGTGGCAGGAGGCAGAGAGAGGGAGAGAGCAAGTAGTCATCTCTCACATCACAGAGGCTGGAAGCAAGCGAGAGCAAGCAAGGATATTCAAACACACAAGCCAAGTCCCTAAGGCCACACACACAGGGACCCACCTCCTCCAGTCACTCCCCACCAGCCTACATTACCATTCAGAAAGTCTATTACAATGGACTGATCCACTAATAATATTACAAACCCTCACGACTTAATGATATCAGCTTCGAACATTAATACATGACCTCTTCAGGGACATTCTATATCTAGCCATACACCAAATTTTTTGGAAAAAAGAAATGCATTTATTCCCTTAAAATACTTATTCCCATTAAAGATGGGTAAGTTCCAGGGCAAGTTTGGAATTTCACTGTGCTAGACTTATAATAAAGCTTTGTAATGGCAAACACAGTTCCCCCAGTTGCTTTCCCATTACTTCTCAGCATATTAGCACAAACCAGAGATCATTATAGCAGTGAAAATGTTAGGTGGGGAAATGGCAAAGTGGTTGGATAAATCAGTGAAGGATATGATCAATAATTTTATATTATTAGTTAAAACTATATTTTTAATTCATTAGATAACTCAGTTAATTATAGCATAAAGATAACAAGGTGAATTTTATCAGTGATATTTGCAAGTAATACTAGGAAATCAGTGTCATCACATAATTAATTATGTTTTCATTTCTGACTCCAATAAAATTAACTCCCATCATCAGTCAAAAATATTTAATTCTTTCTAAAACCGCAATCCACCCTTAGGTATCTCCTCTTTACAAATGACTTTACAAATCAAGATTTATGAAATATGCATGTAAAACCTATGATCTTAGCAACAGTAGAGATGATGAGAAAGTATAATTAGACCTAAGCAATTGTAGAACTCAGGAAATCAGTGAGGAATATACTGTGGAGGTTCAGGCAAGAGATAACAAATGCTTGAACTGACACACTGACAGCAAGAGTGGAGAGAAGATATTGAAGAGGAAGGAACAATAAAAATTGGTGATCTATTAGATGAAAAAGGAATAAGTTTATTATGAATATTAGGTTTGAGACTCTGATGTTTTGATCAAAAGGGAGAATTGTGGACTGAGATGTAGCTCAGTGGTAAAGTGCTTGCCTAGCATGCATGAGGCCCTGAGTTCAATCCCCATTATTGCAAAAAAGAAAAAAAGTTATGCTAGGTGTGGTGGCACACACCTATAATCGCAGTACTTGGAAGTTCAGACAGGAGGGTAGCACACATAAATGAAATCAGAGATGGAAAAGGAAGTATTACAACTGATACCACAGAAATTCAAAGGCTCATAAGAAACTACTATGAATAATAATATGCCAGCAAATTAGAAAACCTCAAAGAAATGGATACATCACTGGATATATACAATTTACCAAGGTTGAATTAAGAAATATAAGATGTAAACAACAATAATGAGCAATAAGATTAAAGCAATAATGAAGTCTCCCACCAAAATAAAGTTCAGGAACTAATGGATTTAAAGCTTAATTCTACAAATTACTTAAAGAAAAACTAATTAGAATTTTCTTAAACTGTTGCAAAAAAGGAAAAGAAGAAACTCCATTGAACTATTTTTGTGAACAGTATTACTCTGGTATCAAAACCAGACAAAGATACAACTAAAAAAGAAAACCACGTACCAATATTCCTGATGAAATTGATGTGAAAATTTTCAATGATACTCTGGCAAACTAAACACAACAGCATGACAAAAAGGTCATACACCAAAATCAAGTAGAATTTTTCTCATGGATGCAAATATGTTTTAACATTTGCAAATCAAAAAATGCAATATACTACAACAACAACAACAGAAAAGTTTCTTTACTGAATGAATAAGAAAGATTGGATTTTTCTTGATTGACAATAAAAGTCCCATCTGTATAAAACAGAGTAGGTAACTGGTACCTTTTAGTTTCCTTTTTACTAAAAACTATCCAAATTGACCTCCAAGATGATCTGAAAGTATGCAAAATCTTTATTTCAGGGTAGCAGTTGTAATAATATACCATCAGATCCTGTCTTCATGATTAAAACACTCATTTCTTTAGCAGCTAGCATGTTGTTCTCAGCTAAGTATCTTCGGGAACTTCCAGTCAAAATAATCTTCCTTATGCTAGACATGGTGATGCACACCTCTAATCCCAGTACTTGGGAGGCTGGGACAGGAGGATTACAGGTTCATGGGCAGCATCAACAATTTAGCGAGACTCTCAGCAACTAGTGAGACCCTGATTCAAAACAAAAAATTTAAAAAAGGAAGTATAGCTCCGAGGTAGAATGCCTCTGGGTTCCAGTCCCAGTACAATAATAATAATAATTAAAAATTAACAGCAACAATAATAATAATATTCCTTGCCAGAAGTTATGCCACATACTTTGAGCGAGGTCAATATGCAATGACTGGTCATGACAAGAACATAAATGCTTCCCTCTTTCTTAGTTCAGGATGGTATATCAAAAATATAAACCGTGTTGCTTAAACAACAAGCATTTATTTCTCACAGTTCTGAAGTCCAAGATCAAGGCACAGGCACATTCAACCTCTAATTAGGACCTATTTCCTGCTTTGTAGACAGCCAGCTTATGCCTGTAACTCCATATCTCTAAGGAAGAGGGAGCTCTAGTCTTTTCTCTTCTTATAAGGATACTTTATAAGTACTTATAAGGATACTTTAGTTATCACCGGGACTCCACTCTCACCCCTTGACTTCATCTAAACCAAATTACCTCCTAAAGTCCCTACTTTCCAATACTATCCCATTGAGGGTTAAGGTTTCAGCATGAGAAATTTTAGGGAACACATATATGTAGGCTATTACACCCTATTAATTCTACTCAGGATAGTTCAAAAGGACCACCTTCTTTAGATCCAGATCGTCTTGTGTGATTTTATGAGGTCAATGTTGCAATTAAAACATACTAAAACTTCTCTGCTATCCAAACTTGCTTCCCTTATAATGTTATGTATAATGTTTGTGAGAGGGGAGCCTGAATGTGGCTTAATATTTCACCTATATTAAAACTAACAAAACTTGTGATCAATACAGGACTTATTAGCAAGCTCACAAATTACATTGCATGCAAAGAGCTCAGAGCACAGTCAGCATGTCCATGTTCCCTAGGTATCATACATGTGTCTGCATTTCTTTGAACTACTAAGCTATAGGGTTCTTTGATGACCCTTAGACCTCCCCTTCAACTGTATATATTTGTGAGCTTATAGTCAAGGGCTGGATTCCTTCAACTAAAGAACAGTGTGCACAGTCACAGTGTCACCAGATGGCTCACAGGTTCAAGGCCAACCTTAGCAACTTAGCCCCTGTTTCAAAATAAAAAAAATAAAATAGGGCTGGGAATAGATCTCAAAGGTAGAACACCCCTGGATTCAATCCCCAGTACTCTCACCTTCACACACACAAATATGTTATTCTTGTCACATTTTCTACAGCCTGGCCCCAATACAAGTCTTTCAAATGGAACACACTGGGTTACTTTCCCCAATCCTGGATTTAAGTGGCACCTAATTATTGTGGACACCCACTTGATTTGCTGGTGATCCCAGCTCATTGTGTGGATACAGAACAACCATTTCAGTCATCAAGAAGCACTTCTTTTGTATACTAGCATATCACAAAGACATACTATTACATCAGGAAACTTTACTCTGAAGGCTGCCTAGCAATGGGAAACATCTCCACATACAATGCTATAATAGATTGCTAAAATAGGCCAATGAAGTAACAGATATGTAAGATACTCTTGATGACTAGATAATAAGACCAACTAAATCCCTCTGGATGCTAAATACAGAAGAAGGGAAACAGAGCCCTGACTCTCTTGCTTGGGATTAGGAGTGGGAGAGGAAAGGAGAGGTTAGGTGCCATTTGCACATCAGCCTTGGCATTGACAGTCTATACTCCCAATCAGTTTTCCATTTTTCCCCTAGAATGAATACCTTACCAGAAGCTTGAGAGATGGTAAACTATCCTATGGCCTTCCTACATGACAAATAGGCTACCTCTAATTAAGAACACACATTATCAGAAGATTTACTCTTTACATGGTCCATACCGAGCAAACCAGATACCTCAGGTCCAATAGCACTCAGATGTATGATCATATACCTGTTTATATAAATGTATGACCTCTAAGAGTCCCAGATGAGTTCAGTCTGTTTTCCTTTCTTTTTTCTTTTCTTTTCTTTTTTTTCTTTTCTTTCTTTTCTTTTCTTTTCTTTTCTTTTCTTTTCTTTTCCCTTCCCTTTTCTTTCTTTCTTTCTTTCTTTCTTTCTTTCTTTCTTTCTTTCTTTCTTTTCTTTCTTGTAGTACTGGGGATGGAACCCAGGGGCATTCTATCTCCTAGTTATACCCACAGTCCTATTTTATTTTTTTTTTATTTTGAAACATGTTCTCACTAAGTTGTGGAGGGCCTCACTAAGTTGCTGAGGCTGGCCATGAACCTGAAATCCTCCTGTCTCAGGCTCCCAAGTACTGGGATTACAAGTGTGTGTCACCACACCTGGTTGAGTTCAGTCTTATAGATACTATTTCCATTTATGATGGAACTTCCTTTTGTTTGCTCCATTTTTTTAGATGGGTTACTTTGTGTGGGGGGCGGTACTGGGCATTGTATCCAGGGGATTATACCTCCAAGATACACCCCCAACCCTAATTTTATTTTATTTTGCTTTGAAAAAGGGTATTGCCAAGTTGCTGAGAGTCTCCCTATGTTTCTGAGGTGTCCTCAAACCTGCAATCCTCATGTCTTAGTCTCCCAAGTCTGGGATTGCAGGCATGTAAGACCACACCCAATGAAAATGCATTACTTTTGTATCAGTTCAAGGTAGATACATTGGTCATGGGAAAGAATTTCTCACTTACCAGGCAGAAGTCCATGATAAAGTTGGTGCTTTCATGGATTATGTCAAGATCACCATTGCCCACCTAATGAGCTTCCAAGACCATAGATGCAAGTTGTGAATACACATAGCTAAAAGGTGGAAGCCCAGCAAAGTCATCACTCTTGGACAAGGTCAGACAGATTGGGTAGTACAGGTTAATCAGACAACCTCCACATTGGTGGACTGAGGACATCTGAGACTTGGGACATGAAAGAGGTAGTGATAACTGGCCTCTGTTCCTTTCCCTTAAAGACACTTGGATTCTGACTTGACAGGATAATGCAACAGTTAACTTTAGCCAAACAGTAACCCATGGTGACAATCTAATTAAGTACTGTTTGCCACTCTTAAATTCAGAAAGAATCTGACTTGACCGTATCACTCACATCTCCACCACAATTAATGTCTCTGAGCAATGTGCTGATTCTGATGCACATCAAAATTTAATCATCACTTAGCATTTCATGAATTATTATCTCTTTGAGCTGGAATTTCAATGCTGAAGAAGAGTCTAAATATTGTTAACCTTTCTAGAATACCAATATTATCTGTACCTTTTCCACATTCATGGACTCACAGATAAATCAAGGCCTCTACAACTGTATTAGTACTATTTTTTATACAATGGGGATTTTATTAGGGTGATGTATGTTACATACCCCACGTGTTCCTTATGGACACTGTTAATGCAATATAGCAAAAAACTCACTAAACTACCTAGTGAAGATGGCCTTGGACAATGGCATTGACCTTGACTACCTTCTGGGCAATAAAGAATAGTGTTATAATTAACATATATTGCAGAGGGCACTACTAGACCCTAGCCATATGATTTTGTTGTTGAGAACCATGCTTGCAGGAGGTTTTCCCATAAAAGACAACCAGTATGTAGACTATGGTGAAGAAATGGAATGAAGAAGCACATTGGCTCCAGCTTGTGCAACTGTACTTGCCATTGAAGAGTGAGTCTTCCAACTGGCTGAATCAAGACACCTGGGGCTCATGGTCACAAATTCTTGTTCAGTCTGCCTAATCTTCAACGTAAGTGTGGGCTGTCTTCTGGTCCTGATGAAATGCTGCTTATACTTTGTTATGGTTTGTATATGGAATGTCTCCCCAAAAAGCTCATGTGTTAGCAATGCAGAAATGTTTAGAAGTGAAACAATTAAATCAGGGCTTTAACCTCATTGGTTGATTAATTCATTGGCATATTAATAATTTGAATAGACTAATTGGGTGGTAACTGTAGGCAGAAAACATGTGACTGAAGGAGATTGGACACTTGGGGTTAAGCCCAGGGGACTATGTCTATTCCTAGACCCTCCCCCCTTTCTCTCTGCTTCTAACTGCCTGAGCAGCTTTCCACTGCCACACCCTGACACCATGATGTTTCTACCTTAGAGCCAGCCAACTATCGATGAACCTCTGAAACCATAAGCTCAAATAAACCCTTCTTCCTCTGAGTTGTTCTCGTCAAGTATTTTGGTAACAGTGACAAAAATCTGCATAAAACAAACATGATGAGATGCCTGTGTACTCCTACAATGAAACTGCAGGTAATATTGGAGAAGGGACATAGTGGTGGCTAAATGTCTATGATGGTCAGTGAGCCCATGTAAGTGATATTTAAGCTCTTTCTTTCTGAGACACATGGAAATTGGGGGTAAACTATAAAAGAAAGATACCAAAACAGACTGATTGCTCAGAGTATTCCCAAGAACTTTGTTTTCAGTACAGGTCATGCTGACAAGCTCATAAGAATACAGCCAGTACATCCTTATTCCCGTATATCCAGTCACGTAGAAACATTTCTTGGTTTCTTAGCTATGCATGCATCAGCGACCCACAGACATACCTCATGCTATCTCTAATCAGACCCCATGGGACAAAAATCAGAGTCCTTCTACTGTAGCACTGAGATGTATGTAGTTATTTTTCTCTTGATGGCTGCATAATGTTTCCACTAGTGGTGGGAGTCCTGCATGTTGTAAATTGCTAAATCTTACCCGTTCTTTCTCTATTCTTGTTGTAAATAAATGTTGCACCACCTCAACCTGCTGTGTACTGTTGCATTTTTTTTTTCAGTAACTTTGAATCATTTACTAGTGTCTTCCCTAAGTAATACTTATTTGACTTTTGGCCTTGGTGACACTTGTCTCATAGTCTACCTTCCTGTACAGATTGATCAACTAGTGAAACAGTGTTTCTAAGAGTACTCCTCACATAGCCTCCTCTATAGAAATATCCATAATAGAACCACATTCTAAGAAACTTGATCTGAGGCAGTTATTGTCAAAATTGGTTGTATGATGCAGAAATTAAATAGGATTTTGGATCTTGGCTACTTGTTATCTGGGTGAAAATGTGGAACAATTTACTATTGTCAGGTGAGGTACTTATAGCCCCTCATAGGTTGTGGTGGAAAAATTGTTGAAATTTCACTGGTAATTAATTGGAATGGGATACTAGCAGAAGGAAATGTAGTCAAGGCTGTGCTAGACTTAAATAAGTAATTTATGAATAATATTAGTACATACAGCAATGTTAAGGTATAACAAGCATGTCCTAATATTACCTAGTAAAGAACGTATGAAATTATGTTTTGGGGCAATACAAAATTAATTACTGAGAATTTATTAATATACTATATTCTCCTGTGATACAGACTTTAATATACTGGTAAGGCACCATAGACAGACTTATACAAAGTGAAGGGCCACAGTAAGTGAAGAAGAAGGGTTAAAAATGATGTAATAAATGGCAGATGAAGGGATAAACTGAATCAAAATATTGGGTAAAGTAGATGACTATACCATGACAGGTAAAACATTTTTTCACAGTAGGAGTTGGGAGGACATTCTTTTCAGCAAAGTGATAAGAAATGCAATACAAAAATGGGCATCTGAATTTGTTCAGATGGGAATTCTCTGTGGACCAGGGTTAACAGTAGTTCAGGAAAGGAAGCATTATTATGGAAGTGGACTCCTGAAATCAATACAGATATAAAACCAAAAATAATGGAGACCAGGTGGCAGTGCTTAACTTTAATTATGATGAACTGCAAGGCTTAAGTGGCAGTCAAGGTGGTCCTCATTAATACAGGGAGAGCTATGAAACAAGAATAGACTCGGTTCTTTAAAGCCAGACAGATGGAGAGCTCACAAGAGTATAAGAGTATTATTCCATCGGTGTAACCAAAATACAAAAAAAATAAAAAAGAAACAGATGATTAGGTGGCTGGGTTGTCAAGACCCCATGTCTCATTCATTAATTCTTTTTTGAATTTCCCGATTAGTATACTAAGTGAGCACACCCAGTCCCAATGAACAAATAGATGTATGTTCTTTCTTATATGTGGAAGCTAGAGAGATACTTGGCAATAAGGGCCACATCAGATAGATGAGCAGAGACTCCAGGGAAGTGACTGAGGGTGATTATGGAAGGGGGTGGGGAACGAAGGCATAAAGAATGCAATAGTAGAAATAATGCTATGAACAGACACAAAATTGCCAATTCCAATCTCAAACACTTGCAGGGCGAGGCTGGGGGAGGACCTGGTGGGGAGGGCAACAAGAGTTGTGTGCGTATATTTTTCTAACATTCTGTACCCCATTATGATGCAAAATTACAATGCATCCAATTATTTTTTAGAAAAGAGACCTGTTGTCAAATGTATGATTGAGCCAGGTTTTATAGCAAAACCCATTAACTGAAGCACAGACAGAGTCCCAGTAAGAAAGGGAGCCTCCTAATACCATGAAAATTTTATACTACAATAGTTTCCCCAGTTCTTTTCCAGTGTGACCTCTGGCCATTTATTCAGCTAACTCTAAGCAAGGAAATGTGAAATGCACATACTTTTTAAAGACTATCAAATATAGTCAAATTTGATGTTGATATGAAGGAACCCGAAGCACCATCATGACTTACTATTTAAATTGGGAGTGTAGAGGAGCCAGGTAAGAAATGCTGTCTGAATCACAGTGGCCTCATGGATGCAGAGGTCATTGTCCAGGACCCTGAATGTATAAAGAAAATGAACATTGCTTATTAGCTGAACTCACACATTGGTTCATTGCCGTAAAGGAAGAGACATCATTGTGGAGAATACCATAAAATGGCCTCAATTTTGACAAGTGCATTAAGTTTGTTTTTTAAAGCATACTGAGTGTAGGAAAAAGAACAGAGATTTTTGCCTTTATTAAGGCCAAGGATGCAAAAGTGATGGTTCTCCACATGCCTCTGTTGTCTTATGTTGCTCTCTCATCTCAACCAAGTAATACTCTAAATTTTAATGTTGTGTCTGAGATAGTATATTCCTTAGGGAAGATTATTACAGTCTTAGGTGTATGGTATGTAGCTGTTTGCTTAGGAAGTACACTCTTTGTATTGCTATCAACAAGAAAAATCAAAAGCAGCTTACATTTATGTGGAATCAATAACAGTATGCACTATGTTCTTGCCCAAGACCATGTTAATTTTCCTGTTCTCCACTGTATTTTAATGATATTACATTAATTCAAGTTAAAAAGCAAAAAATAGCAAATATAATTCAGGTGATGATAACACTTGGATATTTTGTCACAGATATTTTGGTCACAGAGATGGAAAAGTTGACTAAAGCACTATGTATCCAGTAGATGAAATGCACTGGTTAGAAACCAAGGATGAATGTGTAAGTGGACTCTATAGTGACCCTCTTCACGAATTTTTAATTTTCTTCCATACAATTTTAAGCATTATATGCATGTAAGTCCTGATTCCCAAAGGGAGGATTGGTTTAACTGGGGGACAGAGTAATATTTCTATTCATATAGAAATCTAGCTAGTAATCTAGTAAAGTATACTTGCTTCTTGCCAAGAAATGAAAGAGACAACAGAACGAGTTATCATACTGACAAGAATAATCAACCCTTATCATCAAAATTAAGTACCTGTTACTCAATTGAGAGAGAAAAAAACATATATTGAACCCAGGTGACCTGATACTATGTCACTTGATATGTCTATGATCATCGTTAATGGCAAATATTAGCAAAGAATTCCTCATTACCTCACAAACAAAATCTATTGAACACTCAGCTAAAATATTTCTATTGGCCACAAAATTCATTATTTATCCTGTTACTCAGTTACATATGTATGTGTGTGTATATGTGCATACACAAAAAAATCACACACACATGCATTTATACACAATCTCACTGAGTAATTAAAATATTCTTAAGACTTGGGTTGGAGGTGGAAAGCTGGGCAGACGAAGCCCTTATGGTCATAGGTAAATAATTTTCCCTTTCACAGAAAATGTTGGCACATATGAAAACCAGTGTAAATCCTCCCACTTTGATATCTGAAGAAATCTAAGCATCACTATTGATGATTCTGTACACCCAAGCAGATTGCCCAGGCACAGATCGAGTGAATTCTCAGCAAGTCTCCTATGTCAGCACAGAGGATTAATGAGGTATCTGGCAGCTTTATCTAAATCTCAGTAAGCAGTTGACTACTCCCTTTGAGATGATGACTGCCTTAGCCAACTCTGTGTCAGAGAACACTGATTATGCTGCCAGGGAATTTGGTGTCCTTGGAAACACATGAAGCCATCCAAGACAGAATCTGTAGGCAAGCACACAGCTGAAAATCAGTGCCCTCATTGTGGGAAAGCATCAATGTCAAACTGGGATTGATGGACTAGTTGTATACTATGTCATCTGGAGGAAATAATTTCATTAGTAAATTTTAGTAGTCACATGTTAGTATTGAAATTATAATTCTTGTTATTATTAAATCAATGCAGAATGAAATCCTAAGAAATAATTTTATCTTGAAATAAATAGCCCATTTTCCATGTCATAAGAGCCAGATAAGTTTTTTATATATTTTTGATGAAATGTACATTGCATTGTCAAGCCAAAACATACCCTTACTATACAGCCCAGGAATTCTAAATCCATATGCTCAAGAAAAATTAGTTCACTGCCCAAAATAGACTTCTACAAGAACTTTAAGAGCAGTGGTATTCTTAATAGCCAAAAATGGGACAAAATCCAAATATCCATTAACAGGAAATAGAACAATTTGTTTTATAGCAATAAAATGACATATTATAAGCAGTAATTAAAATGAATGGACTTTTCTTCCATACAATTTTAAGCATTATATGCATGTAAGTCCTGATTCCCAAAGGGAGGATTGGTTTAACGGGGGGACAGATGCATCTCAAAAACCTTATTCTGAGACGAAAATTCCAAGATAGGCAGGGTAGGAGTGAAATTCGGTAGTAAGAACACATGTTTAGCATGCAGAAGGCCCTAGGCTCCATCCCCAGGATCAGAAAAAAAAAAAAAAGTGAGACAACATACAAGATATGATTACATTTGTAGTATTCAAGAACAAGCAAAATTAATCTATGGTGACAGAAATCAGAATAATAATGGTTACCTTGGGTGGACTGAGTATTGATTGATTGAGACACAGACATGTTTTTTGAGTGATGGATATGTTCTATATATTGAAATGGGTAGAAGTTACATGGTTTATACATACAAAAAATAATTCAAGTACATGTTTAAGATTTGTGCACTATAATATATATAAACTGTCTACATATAAAAATTAATATCAAAACCCTGAGAACCCTCTTCCCAAAAAGAAATATGCATCACATGAAACATTTGCTACATTGCTCCACGTCATTGTATACTGTACATAAGCTTCTATCTTAAAGTAATTATAAAAGAATAATTTATTTGGGATCTGGGTTGAATATAAGAAATCAGGATATTTTAAAATATTTAGTCATCTTTAATCTCTTGAAACTGCACACTCAAGTATCCTACCTTCTCTTTTCTTGGTTTACTAATAGCAGCATACAGAAAGCAAAAAAAAAAAAAAAATTCTGGAAACTAACAAAAGACCCATACATGATGAAGAGACCAAGACTGAGCCTAAACTAATTCAGTAAATTACAGAGGTAAAAACCTAGAAATATTGATAGACAGTAAAAGAGGAAAAATACCAAAAGCACATTAGACTAGTAGAAAGACAATTTAGTTTTTTGACTAGAGTTGGTTTCCAATATGTTATGCATTGATGCAGCCAAATTATATAAGCCTTCTAAAACTTCTCATGTACAAAACTGTAGAAATAATAAGGCCTCTCTATAGTTTTCTGTGGAGATAAGAGGATATATCTATACCTCTTTGAACATTGTATTGAAACACAATAATCATTATAAAATTATTATATGTCAGTATTTCTATTTGAGAATTGAGATCCCTGTATTCTGCTTTACAACTCGACATGTTAGTGCATTGAATTTCTTAGCTTATTCATAGCAATATTAGGGGAAAGGGGACAAGGGGAAAAAAGGTAAATGGGAACAAATCACAGCCAGATAGGAAAAATAAGTTCTGATATTTTATTACACAAGTGATTATAGTTAACAATATTGTATCATATATTTTAAAATAGCTAGAAGGGAAGATTTGTAATGGTTTAATCACAAAGAAAATATAACTCTCTGAGATGACAAATAACAAATATTCTGAGTTGACCCAGATATGCAAATATAATGTGTCAATAATTTAAAAGCTGGAAACTAACATAGGATATGCATGAATATGGGAACTACCCTCATTCTAAGTTATCCTCAAGGTGATTTCCTAAAGGAGAACATAATATTGCCTTAAATGATCAAGAAATATCTATTTAAGGAGACTTGTATTCACATGGAAATGAGGTTTAATTCTAGCCCCTTGGATTATGTTTATTTCCCTTTGCTTCCTTCTATTTTTCCTTGGAAAAGAATTTAAACCGCAAAGGAAGAAATTATGCAACGAACTTGATTCCTTTACTTTAATTAGTGCATTGTAATTATACACCATAGTAAGGTTCAAAGTGATACAAGCATACTTGCACACAGCACTTGGTGTATTTCTTTCTGCATCCTACCTGCTCCCCCTCCTCCCGCCTCGCACATGTTAGTGAGATTGGCAGGAATGTCTTCATATAGGAGCATAACATTATTTGAACTTTTTTCTTCCACAATCCTCCTTAAATTGGTTATCTATGTGGAAAAAATTAAAAATTGATCTGTTCTTTACAGCCTACACAAAATAGCCTAAACCAATTAAGGACAAAAGAAAGAAAGACTCGAAAAGTTTTGTTTGTTGGTTGGAACTTTCGGTAAGGGAAGAGTTCTTAAAGCACAGAAAACATTAACTCTAAAAGGTGAATATGTTTCACTACATTTAAGAAGTATTGTTTTTCATCAAAAGTCACATTTAGAAAGTAAAAAGGAAAAATTACAAACATAAAAATATATTTATAATTTTCATATAAAATATATACTTTTAAATAAGTGAACAATCTATCTGATACAAAAAAATAAAAGATATAAACAAGGATTTTACTGAAAAGGCATATGACTAATAAACATTGGAAAACATGGAGTATCAAATCAGAAAAATGCAGGACCATACCACAAGGCAATACTTTACACCAAATTAGTTGGAACAAAATGGAATAACTTAAATGACACAAGGAACTGTTGGAGATTCGAATCTACAGGCTCTATAGTATGTTGTCAGTGGGAATACAAATTAATACAACTGCCTTGGAAAAGAGACATTTTCTTCTGTAGTTGAATAACCCATTCATTAGTATACATTAATAGAAATTATTTAAGAAGTCTCTCTATATAAAGGAAACAGGAACAAGAATGTTTATAGGAGCAGTTAATAATAGTGATAACTTAGAAACAATTTGGTTTATGAACAAAATAAATCAGTATATTATAGTATATTCACAGGCTATTACATAGCATTAAAACAAACTATAGTAATATATAAAAATACATGTGAGTCTTAGGAATATAATATTAAATTTAAAATAAAGTCCCCCATGGTGTGTACAACTTGATATACTTTTATGAAGTTAGAAAAAAGTTAGGAATATATAAATATAGAGATATAATAAATTATATAAATGAAATAACAATAAAATTATAAAGAATTTAAGATGGTAGTTGTTTCTAGCAGAAGAATTTAATAAGTGTATGGTTTATGGTGGGATTGTTTGGTTAGGTGTTCTTGATTGTGAAGGTTCTAGCCTTGGTTTGGGGTTTTAATGCTAGTTTCATTACTAAAAGTCACTGGTAGACTAGTTAATTAGGACAGAATCTGCATGAGCAGTAATTATCGTGTCATGAATTAAGGTACACTAAGAAAACACTAAGTATGAAAACCATAAATATTAATTAATACCCATAAAAAGCAAAAACAGAAAAGCAGAAGAGGAAGGAAGTGGAAAAGTAAGAGGAGGAAGGAGAAGAGGAAGAGAGAAAGAGAAGAAATAAAAACAAAAAGGGTAGATAAGTAAAATTGTTTAAAAAGTAAAAATGTGGATAGCAGATAATGAATGCTTAGTATCTCCCTGTATAGTTTGCTTCCTTCTGAATAACCATCTTTCTTCCCTTCTCACCCCAGGCTTGACACAGAAATTATCACTGCTAATAGTTTATAATCTCAGGCAATACTTATGGATATATTTCTACACATAGAATATATAACATGCATATATGTGGATATAATATACATATATATTAATTATGCAAATAATAATTTCCGGTCCAAAGGATATGCACATTTTATAATTTACAATAAGTTTAAATCAAGATTATAAAATCAAATACCAATTATATGTGACACATAGTCCTCATTTAATTTACATCGCTTTTTTGTGAAAAAAAAAAGCATCATATGTAATGTTTATGAGTTCATGTAACTTTTTTCTGTGAATAAATTTTTTGGCAATAGATATTTTTCATTGTATTTCACATACCTAAGAATTATTTGTATATTAAGAGAAGTAGTTCTTTACTTACCATATGAGCTCTAAAAATTTTCACCAGCTCATCATTGCTGTTTTTAATTTTATATTATTTTCTGTAATTTAAACTTCTACATATGAATAGGTAATAAAACAGTAAAAACTCTGAATCTTCTATAAGATACATCATGCTCTTGAATATATTTGATGTGTAAAAATGCCATTCTGAGATAATTTTTAATTCATATTTTTGTTCTAATAATATTTTGGTCTCATTTTGCCATTTAAATGTTTGATCCAACTAAAACTAATCCTGACACAAGTAGAAAATTTATAGGTTATTTATTTACAAATAGCAAGACAGTTGTCATAAAGAATGCTCCATTTTATACCCCAACTGATTTAAAATATCTTTTTAGACCTAGAGGATTTTCATGAGTTGCCACAAACATCAGTCTTCCAGTTGTAATTAATTAATATATTTATATCATCATAACTTTCAAACTGTTTAAATTGTTGGAATATTGTTTTTAAATAGAGGAGTTATTTTTTCCTTGCTATACTTTTCAAAAAGTTACAATATATATTTTAATACAATTATTTGCATTATTACTTTTTCTAAGAAATTTTGCATTATCTGATTAAAAGTAATCCCAGGTTAGGAAAAATACCATTGTAATTAAAATGTTACTTGCATGTTAATGCATATTTTCTTTTTTTCTGGTAACTGGGGATTGAACCCAGGGGCATTCTACCTCTGAGCAACACCCCCAGCCCTATTTTTATTCTTTATTTTGAAACAGGGTCTCACTAAGTTGCGGAGGGCCTCACTAAGTAGCTGAGGGTAGCCGTGAACCCGGATCCTCTGGACTCAGCCTCCCAAGTACTGGGATTACAAGCGTGTGCCACCACGCCCGGCTGTATATTTTAATATTGAAATATTTATTGAAGGGAGTCTTCACATCAGTGTAAAATTTGAAAGTCTTTACATATACTGAAATCTTTTATGTTTCAGATTAGACTATGATCTTGCAATCCAAATCACTTTTGTCTAATTCATGTATAGGTTTTTCATTATCATCATTGTTAGTGGGAAATAGTACCCATTATAATAGTTATTTTTGATGCATTAAATAATTTATTGTCAGCCGGGCGTGGTGGCGCACGCTTGTAATCCCAGTACTTTGGGAGGCAGAGACCGGAGGATCCGGGTTCGCGGCCAGCCTCAGCTCTCTCTATCTCTCTCTCTCCCTGTCTCTCTCTCTCTCTCTCTCTCTCTCTCTCTCTCTCTCTC
>PVJS01009374.1:0-50503 GCA_004027185.1 Glis glis
GACTATAAAAAGTATGGTATTCTGGTTTCTCTTTTGATACAGTTGCAAATATCTTACTGGTTCTCTTACTAGTTAATGAGTTAAATAAAATCTTTGAGAAGTATTCATTTCCTATTTATATGAGTCATGATTTTTACCTTTTTAAAAAATATCTTTTCACGGCTATATGCACATGCATCTGTACATGTATCTAATCACAATGTATAACCTCATGGGACAATTTTCATCATGTATTTCCAAAAATTGTCGTCAATTTAAAAAAGTCTACGTGGCAATTCAAGAGACATTCCCACGAAGACCCAAGAACAGAGCTGGGAGATAGAGATCAATCGTTTAGTGCACATTTGCCAAGGGCTCATTTGGGGTCCAGCGCTGGCCGGGGGTGAGTGGAAAGTCAGGCACCAAATGTGTGTCCCATTGCTTAATCTGGCGGAGCAGTGACAAGAGCTAGCTAAGGCACGGAAAGGCTTCTAGAGGGCTCTAGTGGGTGAGAAGAAACTCCACTGTGGGAAAGAGGGACTTCAGATAGAGGGAGTCCTGGAAATGAGTCTTGAAGATTTCAAGGAGCACAGATGGGGCTGCGGAGGGGCCAGAGGCCAAGGGAGGCAGGAGAAAAGGCCTGTCTGGAGGTAGGAACATGCGGGGATGTTAAAGGGAGCGCCAGTTTGGCTAAGGTGGAGCAAGTGCTGTTTTGGATAAAATGAGAAAGGAAGGGGAGGGATGAAAACTCGCTTTTTGGCAGAGTTTGGTATTGACCTGGCCATACTGATGCCAGGGCACATGACCACCCTGTTGACTGCTCATTCTACTTTTCCAGATACATCCGCTCGACTTCCAAACAGGGTATCAATCACAAGCCGAGACGCATGAACAGTGAATACTAATCAAAAGGGAAAGAATGGGTTGATTGTAGCTGTGTTTTAACAGGAAATTCCTAGGGCCAACTCTTGCATCTCTTGTGTGCATGACGTGGGGCTCTCGGCTGCTCTGTTGCTGGTGGGAGCAGATGCTCCGCTGGCCACAGCTGAAAGGTTTATGGTTTGTTTTTTAGGGCTGTGAAGTAGGCATGAAACCTTCTGCCATTGCCAAAATGTCCATTATGTCCTCAGTGCTCAGTAAGATGCTCAGTACTCATGAACTTTCATTGAGCACCACATACCAAGATGCAAGTGTCCCTCAAGATTGCCCACTAAGACACACCAACTCTCTCTCTCTCATTCAAGCCCAGTGTCTTCCCGTTACTCAAAGGCATCACTGGAATTGGGGTTATAAATCCAAATGATGGTTAAAAATTGGCTAACAAAATCATCATCATCATATCACCAGAGGTGGTGAAATAAATCTCAAATGGAAGATTAAAAGGAAAGAGTGGGCAAGGTGTGCTGGTGCACATCTATAATCCCAGGATTTGGGAGGCTGAGACAGGAGGATCACAGGTTCAAGGACAGCCTCAGCAATACAGTGAAACTCTCAGCAACCTAGAGAGACCCTATTTCAAAATAAAAATTTAAAAGGGGCTGGGCATATGGCTTGGAGGTGGACAGCCCCTGAGTTCAATCACCAGCACCCCCAAAAATGTAAAATAAAATAAGAAAAAAATAAATAGGAAAGAATGGCATCAAAATGGCTGTATGGGAGCATCCTGCTTTGGAGAGTGGTGGGCATGAGGGCCTCTGACCTGACAGGTGGGAGTGGGGGGCACAAGAGGGACAAGGAGAATTCTGAAAAGCTCTTTAGCCAGGGTGTGCGCTAGGTTTTGGGGAGATCACCCAGCAGTGGTGTGAGGGTGGGCTGGAGAGTAAGACCAGAAGCAAAGAGACCAGTTAAAGGGGCATGATTGTTCAGGTCATAAATAAAAGAACCATCTTACAGGGATGGTGGCCTCTGTCGGCCCATTTGAACATAGTCAGGAAGAGCTAAAAATACTAACAGTAGTAGTAATAAGAGTAGCTAACACTTATCTAGCCCTTTCCATGTGCTAGGCATAGTTGTAAACATTTATTTAATCATTTATCTAATCATTTAATCCTCCCCATAAGAGGGAGGCCCAGGGCTGAGCCCAGGTGTCTGATTTCAGTGTCCATGCACTCAGTCTCCACAGCCCTTGTGGCTTCCACGCAGCCTGGGCCCAGTTCAGGTCATATGCATTCAGACCCCAGAGCCACACAAGTGACAGTTTCCCACAAGCGACTCTTCCCACTGATTCTCCTTA
Organism: Glis glis; assembly: GCA_004027185.1. Taxonomy (NCBI): domain Eukaryota; kingdom Metazoa; phylum Chordata; class Mammalia; order Rodentia; family Gliridae; genus Glis; species Glis glis. Next base: position 2,213 of record PVJS01009374.1, read on the forward strand.
GGGCTCCCCCCAGCTGCACATCATGTCCGATGGGGCCACATTTGATGGCTCTCTTAGCTCCAGCCCCCGGTGTGTAGAGCCTGAAACTGGGCCACCCCCAACCCCAGGCAGGCGTTAAATCCTCTGCAACTGGGTAGTTGCAAGCTGGGAACCCATACACAGTGGCTCCTCTTAGCTCTGCTCACCATTTCAACTCTAAGAGTATTCTTTTGGGGAGGGGGTATTGAATACAGAGGCATTCTACCACTGAGCTACATCTCCAACCCCTTTTTTATTTATTTATTTTTTTACTTTGAGACAGGGTCTCACTAAATTGCCCAGGCTGGCCTTGAACTTGCGATCCTCTCCCTGCTGCCACCAGAGTAGCTGGGATTACAGGCGTGCACCACTGGGCCCAGTTGGGAGCATTCTTTATTTTTAGCACATGACTTCTCTTTCTTGGCTTGTAGAGCAGCTCTGCTTGCTGGCTTTTGAACTTGGTCGTCTTTATCCAGAATCCACTGTGCCGGTGTGCTGGCGCAGGAGATGGGATGAGGGTCTTATTCCTCATCGGCTCCGTCTCCTATATTGTCCTGTTGTCCGAAGGCTCAACACAGCCTGAGCAGTGAGTGTTCTGGCACTCTATCTATCACCCTACTGAAAACCGGAGTTTGATTTCAGACATGCCACGCAGAAGCTGTCAAAGGAACGTGCAGAGGGCTTGACGGAGCAGGTGCTGGGGCATGGTTCAGGAGAGAGGTCGGGGCTATGACACAGAGCCAGTCACCATGTGAGTGCAGAGGAGACAGCTGAGGCTCCTGGAGCTGGGAAGCTCTCCGAAGGAAGGGAAATGGAGCAGGAGGAAGGAATCTGAAGGAGCCAGCTGTCAGAACATTAAGAGAATTGGGCCATGGGGAGAGGGAGTTTTCAAGAAGGCAATGAACAGTGTCCAACGCCATAGCAATGTCAAAGCAGACGACAAGATGTCAGCAGCTGATGATGGGGAGCTTCTTCTCTTTCTTTCTTCCTTCCTTCCTTCCTTCCTTCCTTCCTTCCTTCCTTCCTTTCTGCACTGGGGATTGAACCCAGGGGCATTCTACCTCTGAGCTACACCCCCAACCCTATTTTTTATTCTTTATTTTGAAACAGGGTCTCACTAAGCTGCAGAGGGCCTCAGTAAGTAGCTGAGGCTGGCTGCGAACCTGTGATCCTCCTGTCTCAGCCTCCCAAGTACTGGGATTACAAGCATGAACCACCATGCCTGGCTTGATGGGGAGCTTCTGAGAAGCAGTTCCATCCAGGGTACCTGAGGAATGGCGGGGAGGAGGGACTGGAGGCTACTGGCGCTGGTTTCCTCTGCCTTCCACCTCTTCATCTCTGCACATGGCTCACCTCCCCTGGGCCAGTGCTCAGAGAAGCCAGGCTTCCCCCACCTCTGTAGCCATGTTGGGGGCAGTTGCTGATGTGCCACAGCAGACCCAGAGAGCAGAGGCACCTCCTGGACCAAAGACAGATCCAGAATATGTGGACGCTGCTCATGTGCCACCTCTGGTCCCTTCCCATGGCCTCGCTTCTCTTGGTGGAAGGAGTCATCCTCTCTGAACTGCATCACTCAATGGCCCTGTGCCCCGGGATTGAGAGCCCTGCTCCCAAGACGGTCCCCTCCCAGGTGGCAACAGCAGACCTGGCCTCCTGACCACGGTGGGGACTTCCTCCATGCCAAGAACCTCAGTTTTCACCTTGCTGCTGCAAGTGAGTCACAGTCTCTGGATCATTCAGTAGGAAAAGGCGACTCACTCCAGCCACGTGCGCAGGCAAGCAGAGCATGTGTGTACGTGTGCACTCGATGTGTGGAAACACGTGCCTGTGGCTACCGTAATGGGTGACTCACCCACATGCCAGGAATCACTCAGCAGTAAGTGTGTCTCCTGTCGGATCACTCTGGGCAGAGAAGAGGTTTCAGCCCTGAACCTAGAAGTTGCCACTCATTCCCTTCCTCCCCTCCTCTCAGTGTCCCAGCCATGGCACCTTCTGGAAGCCTCTCCTCAGAACGCATCCCACGGCAGTCTCCTTCTCTCTGTGCCCACTGCCACCCTGTCTCAGCCAACATCATGTTGCTCCTAAGACTCCACTCTCCCCTCGAAACCACACCCCTGGTTTCCACTCTTGGTCCCCACCCCCCTCAATTTGCTTTCCATACAGTAGCAACAGTAATTGAAAACACAAAAATTGGCCAGATGTGGTGGTGCACACCTGTAATCCCAGTACATGGGAGGCTGAGAGAGGAGGATCACGGGTTCGAAGCCAGCCTCACCAACTTAGCAAGGCCCTCAGCAACTTAGTGAGACCCTATTTCAAACTCAAAATAAAAAGGGGTGGAGGTATAGCTCAGAGGTAGAATACCTCTGGGTTCAATTCCCAGTACCACAGGGGGAAAAAGCAAAACAAAACAAAAACAATCCACAGAAATAGCCAGGCTCAGTGGCACTCACCTATAATCCCAATACCTGGGAAGCTGAGACAGGAAGATCACAGGTCTGAGGTCAGCATGTGGTAACTTAGCAAGACCCTGTTTCAAAACTAACTCTCTCTCTCTCTCTCTTTTTCTCTCTCTCTCTCTCTCTCTCTCTCTCTCTCTCTCTCTCTTTCTCTGGGCCACTATGAACTAGCTCACATCCATCTACTGTCTAAAGCCCTCAGTACACTTAGAATCTACACCCTACACACAGTCGCTCCTGGTCCACTGAGCCCCAGTCACAGTGACCTGCGGGTTCCTCGACAGCATTTCTGCCGTGGGCCTCTGCCCGGCTGTCTACTCTGCCTGGAAGGCTCATCTCCTCGCCTGGCGGCTTCCTTTTGTCATTGGGCCCTGATGTAAAGGGTCTGTCTCAGAGGGGCCTCCCAAAATGCCCAAGCCAAAGCTGGCATCCAGCCATTCTCCACCACGCCCTCCCATTTGGTCTCATATCAACACCTACATTTTTATTCTTATTTTTTCAGTGCTGGGGATGGAACCCAGGGCCTTGTGTGTGCTGGGCAAGCGCCCTACCACTCAGCTGCAGCCCAGCCCCTGTTCAGTCTCTGCAGCACTTTACTCCTGCCTCATAGTTCCTCGTTCACTACTTCATGCATTCGATCAACATCCATTGATCACTTCTTGTGCCAGCTGGGCCAGGGACGTGTTTATTCTCCCTGAGTAACATCCACCTCTCCTGAATAACACTGAAGCCCCTGAGGACGGGGCCTCGGCTGTAGGCTCGGGGCCTGGCATGGAGGAGGTATGTGATAAATATTTGATTTGCAGAATGAATAGGAGCCACAAGGTGATGTGTACTCAGGAAATCAGAATTGGCTGATACAACTTCTTACTTAAGCTTCATGCCTTGGAGGCAGCCAATATTCCAAAGTGGCCCCAGCGCCGGGATAAATCATTCCCTGTCTGTATTTTTCCAGGCCAGCCATGACTCCCTTCCTGTGTGTGTATACAGTCAGCGTTTACTTAGTTCCTTAGTTACTTAGAATAGGCCTGTGCTCAGTGTCAGTCTCTGTCCTGTGCCACCCAGCTGCCGGCACTCAGAGGCCAGTCATGGACAGGCCAGTGACCAAGGGGGTCATGATGATGCCAGGGGGTCATCGTGGTGCAGTCAAGGGGCAGGTGTCCTCCATGCCCGTGACCCCATCTACCCAGGTTTCATACATAAACAGGTTTCAGCGCAGCTCCCAGGGACAGCCACACTGGGGGCCAGCCCCATCTCCCCAGCCCTTCTCCTCAAGCAGTGTGCATGCTTATTTGTCCCTGCCTGTGCCCAGCCCAATTCCAGCACCAGCCATCCACAGAGTGGCCAGGCAGACCGTGGGTCCGGCAGGGCGGTATCGCACTGGTGCTGGCACTCACCAGCTCCGGGATCTTGGACAAGTCATGCCACCTCTTAGAACCTCAGTTTCCTCCTTTGCAAAATGAAGATTATAAAAGCACTAGCCTTAGCTGGGGGTGGTGGCACACGCTTGTAATCCCAGTACTTGGAAGGCTGAGACAGGAGGATCACAGGATCGAGGACAGCCTCAGCAAGTAGTGAGACTCAGCAACCTAGTGAGACCCTGTTTCAAAATTAAAATAAAAGAGGGCTGGGGGTGTAGCTCGGTGGTAGAATGCCCCTGGGTTCAATTCTCAGTACCAAAAGTAAAAAATTAAAAATAAAATAAAAGCACTGGCCTTTTGGGTCATATGGCTGGTCCCTCCAGAGCTTCCTGCTCCTCCCTGCTCCATATGCCCATGAGGTCTCACCAGTCCCAGCTCAAGGGACACAAGAGGAGAGAGGAAACAGCTCTTTTGGGGCAACATCTCTATGGCTCATCTCATTACCAGAAATTAACACAAAAGAAAGATGTGATTCAGGATAACAAACATATAGTCCAAACAACAAATGTATGTTGGGTGGGCACCAGGGATACAGAGAAAAATCAGATCGTCACAAAAGAACGTAGTCAAAGGGCGTTGGCAGGCCTGAAAACAGACCCACAGAGCACCTCTAGGTGGGTGCCACTGTGTGCTGTCACCCACCAGTACACCCGCCGGACACAGACTGGGGAGCTGCCCATTCCCCTGGGGCTGGGGAATGTGGATGAGGGAAAGACGATGAGTTTGGCCTCTTCCGCGTCCCATATGCTCGGTGTCAAGCGCTGTCCTTGGATTAACTGAACAGGTGGGCGAGAAAGGGGAGTTAATCTGAAACAAGAACCCACAGTTCCCCACAACGATGTGGGGCCTTGGGCTGTAACCCACGCGGTCTGCCTCCCTCCCCTCTCTCGACTGGCTTTCTGGCTGCCATTCATATTTCCCAGATCCTCCCACCTTCTGCCCTGGTGAGTGGCCCTCTGCGACCAGGGAGCAGCCCAGCGCCGGGCCCGAAGAGACCACGGGGAGGCCTCTCTTCTGACGAACGGGGTGTATTGTTGTCCTGAGTTCCCATTCCTTGGTGGCACGTACCCTCGGCTCCCAGGTACCCCTCTGACCCCCCAGCTAAACTGACACCAAGATGGCAGGACGACAGCCAATCCCAGGGGAGTAGGACAGCAACAGAAGTCACAGCTTAAGACGAACCAAGTAAGTGGCCAGAAGGCATGTGATGGCAGCCTTCGAGGTCTGGCTGCAACGCTCTGGCCACATGTCCCCTCCCTGCTGCCCTGACTTCCCTTTCTGCAGCACTGCAGCAGCCAGGGGCTGACCAGCAGTGACCACAGCAAGGACGGAGGCCTGAAGGCCTGGGGAGGCAGTGACAGTCACCTGATCTCATCTTCAAAGAACCTCTTTACAATTACAATGCACCAATAAAAGGTTTGGTGGGGGGGGTACTGGGGATTCAATCCCAGGGACGGTCTACCTCTGAGATACAGCCCCCACCCTTTTTATCTTTTATTTTTTATTCTTTTGTTTTAAAACAAGGTCTCACTAGGTTGATGAGAGTCACTAAGTTACTGAGTCTGGCCTCAAACCTGTGATCCTTCTGTCTCAGCCTCCCAAGTACTGCGATTACAGATGTGCACTACCACACCCACTAAAAATATATTTTTTTAAAAATTTAATTGAAAATAAGCTGGGCGTGGTGGTGTACGCTTGTAATCCCAGTACTTTGGGAGGCGGAGACCGGAGGATATAGGTTCACGGACAGCCTCAGCTCTCTTTCTCTCTCTCTCTCTCTTTCTCTCTCTCTCTCTCTCTCTCTCTCTCTCTCTCTCTCTCTTTCCCTGTCTCTCTCTCTACTTAGTGAGGCCCTCCGCAACTTCGTGAGACCGGTCTCAAAATAAAGTATAAAAAAAAATAGGGCCGGGGGTGTAGCGCGGAGGTAGAACGCCCCTGGGTTCAATCCCCGGTACCGCAAAAAAAAAAAAAATTAATTGAAAATATTTCTTAAAGTGAAAAGAGTTCTCACTCTTGTTTTTGAGTGATGGGGTAAGGTGGGATTGTCCTTGCTCAGGGTGGGGATCCCAGAGCCAGGCTGCTTGGCTTGGAGCCCATCTACCACTTGACTGTGGGGCTTCCATCTCCTTGTGTGTGGATGAGAGCACCAGCCCCTGCCTCGTGGCAGCTGCTGGGAGTGAACAAGTTAAAGGAGTAGAGCATCCAGGGCAGCAGCTGCAGCAGCTGCCGTGTTTCTGTTCTGGCAAGTCCGTGAAGAAGAGCGGCTGACCCATGTGGCCGGGAGGGGACCAGGTGGAGGGCCCAGGCCTCCAGGTGGGTATTCCATTGCAGGGTCCCCGAGGAGCTACGCGAGGTTTATTTTCATTGTGGCAAAGACCCACGGACCGCAGTGAAGACTCCACCAGCCTGAGCAGTGCTGGTCAAGCCAGACAGCGTTCTGGGTTTGACTCTGACCTGATGCTGGCAGTGGACAGCATCCTTCAGGGGACACTGTTCACAGCTTATCCATGGGCCCTGCGTGTTCCTGAGAGGGACACATCTCTATGCAGGGACCTGACAGCCCTGGCCACTGGTGCTGACTCGCAGGCTCCGCCCTGGCCAATGGCGCAGCTTCTCGGGGTCCCTGACAGATCCAGTATTGCTCACAGTAAGGTCTAATGTGAGAAGATGCAGAACGCAGCCCTCCGGGTCCTCGCTGGGTCCTTGCCGGCTCCCGGCCGTCCAAGAAACAACGGCATCTACGTGATGGACAATGCATTTGGAGAAGAATCTCCAGGAAACTTCTAGAAAAGACTCACTGCTCAGAGGGACTTGGAGTCCCAGGGCTGGCAGCAACTGCAGGGACCAGTGGCTTCCACGCTGGCTTCCCACCTCCAAAGCCACCGGTCAGCTGCAATTCACCAGGAAGCCCAATACAGAAAACGGATGCCAACAGGGCTCCTCTGGTGGAAACAGCGCCCAACTGCCTGCTTAGCACCCTTCTCTCCCTCAGCCCCCGGCGGCCCCCTTCTGGGGTGGAGATGGGGGGATGCGCTCCACAGAGCCACGTTCTGGCTCCTGAATGCACAGCTAGTTTCCAGACTCCAGGCTGGTGCTCCTCGCCCCACTCTGCTGGGGCTAGATCTATGGAAAGTCGCAATTTAAAGAAACAAGGTTCATTTCTGATCCCCTCCAACACAATCCTGAAGTCTTTTAAAGGCCCCTGAACCAGCCAAGTAGGAAACAGAGCCCGGCCCTACAGACTGGCAGAAGGGAGGTCGGAAATGAGTTGGAGAAGCTCATCTGACAATTCCATACAGTTTCCGTCAGTTCTGCAGGACATAAACAGGTCTTGAAAGGCTTGGGCTGTGTGGCTGGGAGACCTGGCCCCGGCGGGCCAGGAGGTGAATGCTAATGAGCTATGGAAATAGCAATTACTTCCCCCATGTCAGGCCCTGTGCCGAGCTAAGGAGGATAAAGAGGCCTGAGATATTTTTAAAGTATTTTTACGGCAGAAAAACTTTCCTACAGACTCAATTATATAACTATCAGACTCCACCTCTGAGCTGAAATTATCCACGGACTCAGAAGAAAAAAAAAAAGAAAGAAAGAAAAATGTCATTTTTTCCTACATGAGGGTCACAGGTTTCTCCAGAGAAACTCTGAGCTATACGGCCAATGACCCAGGGCAGCTGCAAACCATCAGCCCGAAGACTTTCCCAGGGGCAGCTTAGAGCCTGACAGAGACAGATGCCGGCCAAGTGGAGGGCAGAAGTCATGGGCCGATCCAGGCATCACACACGATGCTGTGGGGTCCAGGAAGATCCCCTCTAGGGGCTTCCAACCCCGGCCACGTCAGCGCCCCCGCTGCTCACTCCCTTGGACCAAAACAGGGCTGGGGTCACTGAAGCCAAGAGAATGCCCAAAGAATGTCTTATTAACTCACAGTAACTCTGTCCTTAGCAAAGTGCAGACAGAGAAAGCCCAGGGCTTAAACAATGTGGACCTTCACCATTGGAACAATGACTGAAATCAGAGGGACAGATGTAGGGAAATTAACTTACAGCCCAGGTTTTTGTCAGCCGGAAGATGGGAGCACTTTGTAATGCTGACACCACAGACATGAGAGAATGAAGGTTGTTGAGTTCTAGAAGTTTCTGGGGAAAAAAAGATATGGAATACATTATTTTGCTGCTATAAACAACAGAACAAAAACATGCTCAAGTGTTACCAAATGTTGTCATATTTATGAAATTCAATTACACTTAAAATATCTCATGTAGAAAATATAGTTCTAGGAAGTTCATAGGAACCATATGCTCTTTTCCTCTCACTTTGTCAAAAGGTGAGTCTGTATCTAAAAGACTTGTGAAATTTCATAGGCTCACTCGTCTGGCTGTTGGACAGAGATGTGGCTCAGGATAAGATTTGATAATCCCTTTATGTCCTTTTTAAAAAATGAATCTGAGCTCCGTCTCAACAGGCTTCTGTAAGCTAAAACCCCAGCTGTGCCACTAGTATTGGGGGTTCTCTGCGAATGAAAGAGAGGCCAAGGCAGAGATGCGGGCCATCTGCATAATCCCTCTCAGCTGCGAAGGCGAGGCCAGGCTTCCCAGTCACTTGACCATGCTCCTTTGAACCAGACCCCGAATTAGTGAGAACATTTGGAGTCAATTCTGTCTCAGACAAGTTCCTTACCCGGGAGGGCAACAGAAGGAGACACGGTGGAGAGTAAGCTCAGAAAAATGCAATTGCTCTGTTCTTGGTTTTATGCTGAGGGAAACTTGCTAACAGGACCAGGATCCCATTTCTCATTCTTGGGAGACAGGGAAACCTGGGTTAGTGAGCAGGTTCTATGGAACCCAAAGACTTGGTTCCAATCCCAGCTCCCACTACCTGTGCTGCCTTCTGAGCCTCGTTACTCTCACAGTTAAAACGAGGAAGGCAACAATGGCACCTGCTCTGGGTGAGACGGGTGTGTCAACTCCCTGGACCAGTGCCTGGGCTGGGTCTCAGTCTTCTCTGCTCCTCACCCAGCCCTTGTCTTGGCTACTTCCTGGCTCAATTCCACTTCCTCTCATATGCCTCTTCTGCCTGGGTCCCCAAATCCATGATGGCGGGAACTCCACCCCTGCATTCCCATTCTACATAGTCTGGACTGGACTAGCCCTCACTTGCCTCTCTTTCACCCTGGATTGCAGCACATCCCCCACTATGGTTTGGATCTGGAATGTCCCCCAAAGGCTCATGTGCTGGAAGCATGACCCCCAGGGCAATGAGGCTCGGAGGTGGGCTGTAGGCCAGGACTGGATCCCCAGGGCTCCGCCCTCATCAGTAGATTCATCCACCCATGGCTGAATGGACGGCCAGGAGGTGGGAACTACCTGGAGGAAGACGGTCACTGGGGGCGTGCCTGGAAAGGGTTATCTTCTCTGTTTGCTTCCCAGTGGCCATGAGCTGAGCAGCTTTCCTCCACCACGCCCTTCCACCATGATGTCCTGCCTCAACTTGAGTCCCAAGGCAGTGGAGCCCACCCACTGTGGACTGAATCCTCTGAAACCGTGCTCCAAAATATGCTTTTCTTCGTCTAAGTTGTTCTTATCAGGTATTTTGGTCACAACAACAAAAAGTGACTAACACATCACCTGAAAGCAGGGACAGTTTTATCTACCGTCATGTCCCCAGTACCTAGTACAGTGCCCGGCACAGAGTAGATAAAATGAATAAATCAGTGAAGAGCCCTCTGCCTGGTCCTTGTGGCTCTGTTCCTACTTAGAAACACACACAAATTAATACTTTATTTCACCCTGACCACACAAATTAATACTTTATTTCATACATCTTGTAACAGTCTCTAATTGTTTCCTGTGTGTAACAATAGATTCTCTGAGTGACTGGGTTTTATACTAGTATCTACATTTCTATGCCTGTCACAAAATTTCCTTTTAGAGCTGAAAGGCCTCAGGGAGATTATTTAACCCACCTCTTCCATTTTACAGATGAGAAAACCAAGGCCCAGAGAAGGGAAGGGGCTTGTCCAATGGTATACACAGAGACTAGGGCCCACGTGACAGTCCACAGTAAGGAAAAGGACAGAAATAGCCGGGCGTGGTGGCACACGCTTGTAATCCCAGTACTTTGGGAGGCGGAGACCGGAGGATCCAGGTTCGTGGCCAGCCTCAGCTCTCTCTCTCTCTCCCCCTCCCCGTCTCTCTCTCTCTCTACCTAGTGAGGCCCTCCACAACTTCATGAGACCCGGTTTCAAAATAAAGCATAAAAAAATAGGGCCGGGGGTGTAGCGCGGAGGTAGAACACCCCTGGGTTCAATCTCCAGTACCGCAAAAAAAAAAAAAAAAGGAAAAAAGAAAAGGACAGAAATTAAGGGCAGATCATTTGGGACTCCTTGGGTGAGGGCCATCAACTCATTTCCAAACTGCAAGCCCTAGGGGGGCTAGAACCACATCCTCCTTTCTCTTGTGGCCCAGCACAGAACTGATTAACCACAACAAGGGTCACTAGGCCCAGCACCAATTCTGAGTACTCAGGAGAATGCATAGGACCTAAGGGGGGGCACTGGCCCTAACGTATTTGTAGACTGATGTACTTAACCTTCCCGTGAGGGGCAGCAGAGCAGCTCCCCTGAAGGCAGAGAGATGTGGCTTTGGTTCCTGCTCTGCTACTGACCAGCTGCGGGGCTCTAAGCATGGACACATCTCTCTAGACCTCCCCTTTCTCCTCTGCAGAGGGTAGGATACTAACATGAGCGCTGAATACAATCGCATCAGTAAAGCAGCTGCCACACTGCCTGGCTCGGAAGGACCCCCAGGCTCTGGTGGGAAGACGACACATGCTCATAGGAAGCAGTCATGGGCCCGCAGGACAGTGCTGCTGCAGATGACTGGCAGGTCCCGGGGGTGAGAGCAGGGTATGGAGAGGAGCCACCGGGCTTGAGAGTGGTCCAGGGAGGTGACGGCATGGCACAGGTAGGGCTGGCAGGGATGGTAGAAGAGGAGGGACAAGGACAGCAGCTGTCAAGCCAGAGGGCTGGAGGTGGAAGTAGATAGAGGGCTGCAGGGTCACCTGGCCCAGGCCTTATCTCAGGAGGGGGTGCAGGGGACTCTGCTGACCAGTGACACAATTATGCAGGATGTGACAATGTCACAAGCACTGATGCTAAGGTAAAATCCACCAGCCCCAGCACTGGCTACATCTAAAGTAGGAGAATAAATAGATGCTGGGGGAGCCTCATAGAAAGCAGGAGAGTGGTTGACTGCCGGCATTACGGGATGGAGGGGCATGCCGTAAATGCACACACAGGGCCCCGGGCACAGGCAGCCAGGTGGGTCCTACAGCTGGCTCCGCCGGGGAGGTCAGGCCCCTACCCCTACCCTCCATTTGACCCCATCCTGCAGGCCCAGAGCAAAGTGCCTCCCAAAGTACTGAGGAAACACATTTTGAGACAAAATAATAATAATAATAATAATAACAACAACAACAGAAGAAGGTAAAGGAAAAAATTAATAAAACAGCTTACCTTGGCTATTTTCACAAAATGGCTGAGGATTTCTGCCCTTATTTTTAAAGTCTGTGCTGTTAGAATTTCTCGTACAACCCAAAAACTGACCTGTAGAGTCAAATAAACACACATATACACACACACACACACACACACACCAGAAAAGTTGTTAAATGCCAGACCATCCACATCAACCTTGCCCACCGCTGCTGTGAGAGCTCCGAGAGGCCAGGAAGCTGCAAGAGCGTGGCCTGGGGGTGGCATGAGGCTGAGGGCTCCTATGGCACCCCACCCAGGTGGGACCCGTGCTCCCAGCACCCCCGGCCCCGCACACAACTTCCGTCTTCACCCAGGGGAGTGCTGGGCCTCTGGGACACATAGGTCCGCAGGCCTGGACCCCCCACTCCAAAGGATCCAGATGTGGGGAGACCATGATGATGGGAAGACAGATAAACAGATGGACGTGAACATGTCAGACAAAGACGTGTGTAAACTGACAGCACCGCCCATGAGGTCCACGTCTCCAGCCAGGCCCAAGACAAGGAGGATTCGCCAGTGTGTGCGCAATCACGACAAATTTAATTTTCTAAGAGAGGTTTGTCCAATAATAAATGATACCAAAAAAAGCCTTTCCAAGTTCCATAAGGCAATGCAGGTTGTGGATACACTTTTCTGGAGGCAGCTTGTGCCAAAAGGGTAGGCCGGGAGCTTTGTTTCGGAACCTCATTCATGCTCGACCTCTCACACATAACCACAGCCCCAAACCCCTGGGTCTTGGTGGGAACCAGCGAGTCAGCGGTCAGCCTTGCTGACTCATGGCACCTCAAGGAAACACAGAAAGGGGTCGGCCAGGAAATGCTGGGAAGCGGTGAGCTGCTCTTGTTTATGTTCCACCACCCTCACAACAGTTGTGTGTGAATCTGCCCCCCCAGGGCCAGGACAGTCCTGCAAAGAAAGGGGGAGCCCCGCCCAGAGTCTGGGGGACCTGTGGGCTGAGAGGGCAGGCGGGGCATCCCCAAGCCCCATGTTCTATAAGGAAAAAAAAATAGCAGTGAAGGATGACCCCACATTAACAAAGCACGCTTACTGCTGCAATAAAATATGTTCTTGGAACTGAAATCCTGTCTCTTTTTCAAAAAGAAAACAAGGAAAGAGAAGCCGAGGATTGCCAGTTTGCCTTTTATATTAAGCAGGAGTGTTATAGAAATGTTTTCTCGGTGCAATTATCTGTGGTTGCCTCCAGGACACGCCTGCATTTCCATAGAATCATATTTTCCGCGGAATTGCCAAAATTAAGTTCAGACTTAAATGTTTACTAGTCTGTTATGCAAGATGGTTTTCCTGGATACCAAACGGTAAGCCCATAACCTTATATTTTAATATATACACTTTTTTTAATGCCACATAATTTCAAGCATGATAGTTTATATGTGTAACTTAAAAGACCCCTGCATGCCATAACCCCACACATTTTTCTGGCATAATTATGGGAGGTGGCGGAGTCGACTTTGGAGCTGCGGCACACAGTGTGCAGAGGCAGCTGAGTCGACAGTTTGGTTCAGAAGAATGCATGAAGACCCTACTGTGTGCGGGCTCCAGAATATGGGAGTCCAGACCTTGCCTGAGATGGAGGTGACCAAGAAAGAGGCAGAGCCCTCCAGAAATATCTGTACTGGAAGGCTCCTGCGATCGTGGCCAAAGAAGAAGTTCAAAGTCCATGAACTGGGGTGTGGGGGTGATGACACGGGGAGACCTCATGCAGCAAGACAGGGCTGTGGAAGCTCTGTGGGGTGCAGCAGTGACAGTGAATGAGGCTGGAGAGGGAGGAGAGGGACGGTCACACTCAGGCGGGTGCTGGAGCAAGGTGAGATAAAGGAGCCATGAAGCTGCCCCATGCGGGGAGGGTCCAAGGCTTCCGAGCAGTGACAGGTGAGAAGCTTCTGTCAGGTGAGACACCCACTAGAACATTCACTGGTACAGAGGTCTCAGTGAGAGATGCCAGCCCTGGGGACATGCAGGGAAGGGGCAGGTGAGAAAGACGTAGCCATGGTAGAAGCCACCCAGATTTAAACATCTTTCATTCTCTTTTCTAACTACAAAATGTAGCAAAAGCTTAATGCAGAAAACAGGGAATTAGAGATAAACACAAAAGACAAAAATCATTTGCAATCTTGGTCTCACAAGATATATATACCAAGATAATATATACCAATGAAATTGGTATATATTAATCATCTATCATAAGAATTTTTATGTCAATAAATATTCTACAATATTTTTATAGAATATTTCATCATGGAGATGTATCATCACTTACTTAAATAGCCCCTATTGTTCGATAGGTCATTTCTAATTATTTTATTGTAATAAACAATGTTGTGGTGAATACCTTTATACCTATATCTTTGTATAGTTTTCATTAAAACCCTAGGATAAACTCCTGTAAGACAGAGTGAATAAACGTGTGTGTACCCTTTTCAAAAGTATATGAAGAAGCTGACTGTGGTGGCACACACTTGTAATCCCGGTACTTGGGAGGCTGAGGCAGGAGGACCACAGGTTCAAGGCCTGCCTCAGCAGCTTAGTGAGGCCCTCAGCAACTTAGCGGACACTATTTTCAAATAAAAAATAAAATCGGGCTGGTAGTATAGCTCAGAGGTACAACATCCCCTGCGTTCAATCGCCAGTACTACACACACAAAAAAAAGTATATGAAGAAGTTGGTCTCCCAAAGATCTGTTTGTTTACCCATCAAGTTTAAGCAGATGCATACACAGGCCCAAACCAGTTATTATAGTTCTTTTTTTCTTTACTAACCCAATGGACAAAATGGTATCTCACTGTTTCTGTTTTTCGTTTCTTTCATGACCATCCAGTTAATTTTTTTTTGCATTTTTTTTCAGTTAAGATTTTATGTTCCAAATATTTATAGGCTATTTTTACCATTTGCCTCGTGCCTGCTCAGGTTCTCCAACCATCTTTCTACTGGGACATCTGTCCTCTTCTTATTGTTTGATAAAATCTTTTTGTATATTAAACATACATTTTGGCCGGGCGTGGTGGCGCACGCTTGTAATCCCAGTACTTTGGGAGGTGGAGACCGGAGGATCCGGGTTCGCGGCCAGCCTCAGCTCTCTCTATCTCTTTCTCTCTCTCTCTCTCTTTCTCTTTCTCTCTATCTCTCTCTAGTTAGTGAGGCCCTCCACAAATTCGTGAGACCCGGTTTCAAAATAAAGTACAAAAAATAGGGCCGGGGGTGTAGTGCGGAGGTAGAACGCCCCTGGGTTCAATCCCCGGTACCGCAAAAATAAATAAATAAATAAATAAATAAATAAACATACATTGTGTAGCCAGGCATGGTGGTGCACACCTGTAATCCCAGTACTTTGGAGGCTGACACAGGATGATTGCAGGTTCAAGGCTAGCCTCAGCCACTTAGTGAGGCCCTCAGCAACTTAGTGAGACTCTGTTATAACATTAAAAAAATAATAAAAAGGGCTGTGGGTATAGCCTGGAGGGTTCAACCCCCAATACCAAAAATAAATAAATACACACACACACACACACATACACACACATTCTCTTTCTCTCTCTGTCTCTCTCTCTCTCTGTGCATCCTATCTTATACCAAGAGTATGAAGAATCTGGTACTCTTCTCTTTTTTTTTTTTTTTTTTTTTTTGGTGCTGGGGATTGAGCCCAGGGGCATTCTACCTCCGAGCTACACCTCCAGCCCTATTTTATTATTTATTTTGAAACAGGGTCTCACCAAGTTGCTAAGGGCCTTGCTAAGTTGTTGAGGCTGGCTTCGAACCTGCAATCCTCCTGTCTCAGCTTCCCCGATACTGGAATTACAGGCATGCACCACTATTCACACTTAATGAGTAGAAACTTATGCTCCACCTTCTTACGGATGAAGTATCAACATTAATTATTTGAAATTCTTCTGCATGGGACATTTGTCTATTCTCCCTCATGTATTTATTTATTCAATCATTAATTAAAATCAGTATGGACTCCCGGGTGCTTACTTTTTACTTTGAGTTATAATCCAATACTATGTTACTTATTTTGCTGCTCAAATTGTCCCCACTTTGGCGGTTCATTGTGAGATCTTTCAGCTGGCCCCACATCCCTTAGGCTAACCCTGCACTGTTGGGTTTCTTAGTTTGCACACTTCCTTACTTTCTGGCACTACAATATGCTACAGGCTCATCTTGTACATTTCTTGCTCTAGTCCCGCAATCAGCCATTTCTCCAAGAAACTCATTTATAGAAAATGGTATTAAGACCAAGATTAGCACTGAACAGGTGCTAGGCATGCTTGTTGGTACTGGGGTATCATTGTTTCTAGGTCCCCTTAGCTGGCAGAGCATGGAAATGGTGTGTGTGTGTGTACCAACCCATATATAGACACCTATCTATAAATATGTCTATGTGTAACCCTCTGAAGGAATATTAAGCTAAGTATGAGTTCATTCTGATGTCTCCAACTCATGTCCATCAACATATGGATCATCCCGGCCTTCCCCCTTGCTTGTCTGGGATTTCCCACTCCACCAGAGAGAAACCAGCTCCCACCATCTCCCGTACATATGCTCATCCTCAATTGTTCAGTTCCAGAATAATACACCCATCGGAGTTGTTCCAGAATCATTACCCATCCCTCTTGGGAAGCAGCTTTATCAGACAGAAGATAGTGCTTCTGTACAGATTCTTCTGCCTTTAGTCTTACAGGCTCTACTCTTTCCAAAGTTACTCAGGTCAGCAACTTTCCCCTCACCCTAATCAGGGGGGATTGCTTCATACATCTATAATTGTATATGTAATTATATACACAACTAGATTCTGTTGTTATATATACTAGATTCTGTTGTTATATACACAACTAGATTCTTTTGTTCTGCCTTCCATTCTAGGACCTCTGTCTGCAGACTGATTTTTTTTTTTTTAGTTTGCATTTATTAAGGGTTCCTCTTGGTGCTGTAGTGTTCTGGTGTTTTTCACAAACACACTGCATCATGTATCCATCATTACAGTATCATATAGAATAGTTTCACCATCTTAAAATAAAATTCCTGTGCTTCACCTACTCAACCCTCTTCTCTTCCAGAACGCTTAAAACCACTGATCTATCACCTCTGTAGTTTACCTTATCCAGAATATCAGGATAACAAAGAAAAAGAGGAGGAATCCTTCATGTGTAACCTTTCAGACTTGCCTTCTTCACGCAGCAATATGCATTTAAGATTCACCTACGTCTATGTGATTTGTAGCTCATTCTATTTTTTAGATGAATACAATTCCACTGTATGGATTTACCATGAGTGGTTTATTTACTCACCTACTGAAAGTCATCTCAGTTCCTTCTATTTTTGACAACTATGAATAAAGCTGCCATAAACATTGCTGGTCTACTGGATCCTTCTATTCAAAACATGAACATCCTCAAAGCTCTTCCCATATGAAAGAAGAGGAAACACACGACCAGCTCCGCGTCTTCTCTGAGCCCTCAGCTGATCCTCCCTCGTGTCTTCGCCTCGGGCCACTGTTGCAGGAGTCACCCACCTGCTCTCTCCACTGCCACCAACACCCACCACTCAGCCTGCCATGTCCAAAGTCACCAGCACCCCATCCTGCCAGTTCCAAGGCTCTTTTTCAGCCCTGTCTTGGGACATGAGCCCCACCCTCACACCTATGCTTAAGCCCCAGCCTCCTAGTCTGGCCTCAACCTGCCTTTTAGCTCAGAGCTGCCACACTCCGCTCCCTTTTTTAAAGTTAACATGAATCGTTTTCTGTGTGTCAAGCACTAGGCCAAACCCTTTACTCCCAGGATTCTCGTTTAACTTCTTTTTTTTTTTTTCGGTACCGGGGATTGAACCCAGGGGCGTTTTACCTCTGAGCTACACCCCTGGCCCTATTTTTTATACTTTATTTTGAAGCCGGGTCTCACGAAGTTGCGGAGGGCCTCACTAAGTAGCTGAGGCTGGCCGCAAACCCGGATCCTCCGGTCTCCACCTCCCAAGTACTGGGACTACAAGCATGCGCCACCATGCCCGGCGTCCTCATTTAACTTCAAAAGCCACTTGCGATGCTTCCTGAGGAAGATGAGCTCACGGAAGCCAAAAGCCAGCCCAAGACTGCAACTGAGAGGTAGTGCAGCTGTCTGTCTGACCTGGGTCTGTTTGATTCTCTGAGACCCCTACGGTGTCCCTGTATGCACTTTAGGGCAGCAGTGAATCCCCCAAAATAACATGCAAGTTTGTAGATCTCTACACTTTGGGGGGAGGGGTTCATATGTGATATTGTCAGGTTCTCACAAGAATCCATGACCCAAAAGAGATGGAGAACTTCTCTGCCATAAGGTGAAGTCTTTGGGGTCCAGGCACATCACAGACTCTTAGGGAACCTGGCCCAGCTCTTCCATCCAGAGCTCTCTGAGCAAAACCCCAGGGACTCAGACCCCACAGAGAAGCGGTGAGCTGACAGGACACCTGCCACTGGGTTTCCGGTTTGGCCACAAGGAGCCTCAAATCCTCTGGCCACCTCCCTCCAATCAGGGATCTTCACATTTTCTTCTTTTTCCTCTGAAGTATCTGAATGCCTACTGTCTCCAGACACTATACTCTAAGCTCTTCACACACTGTTTCATTTACTCTTTTTAGCAACTGTGCAAAGTGAGTACTGTTAACTGTTCTTGGCTACAAACAAGGAAACTGAGTCTCCGAGAGGTCTGTGACCTGCTTTCCCTCGTCTGGAGTCTGAGGAGGAGTCCTGTCCTCACATGTGAAAGGCCCGCCAGGAAGGGAAGCTGATGGGTTCATCTCAAAGGAAGCAGCCAGGGGCTGACCAGGCCTGGCCCCTGGCCCGTTTTCAACCCGGAGCTACCAGGACCATGTCCAGGAGCTGCTGGCTCTCAGACAGCTGATGGGCCAGCAGAAGACCATTTCCTAGAACATTCTGCTTGGGAAAATGCAGCTTTAGTTCTGGCTCACTTCACTGCTCCGTCTAAGCTGGACACAATGGAATTGTTTGAAGATCGAGCTGCAGAGCCTCTGACAAGCTGGCCTGGCATCCGTGTGAGAAGCAGATTACATCAGAGCCCCAGCAGCCCCTCCTCCAGGAGCCCGTGGCTGGTCAGAGGTGGGGATCGGTTGGCTCCCAGTCAAGTCGTTTTGTTAAGGAAACTATGAATCCCCTGATAGTTTGTGCACATCTGGTTTTTTTAAAGACTAAGCTCAGTTGAAAAGGAAAAGATTTTCAAAAAAGAGAGAGAAAAGAAGCAAAAGGCTTTGAAACTTCTCTTTTTAAAATGAAGGGTGTGCAGCCGCTAGCCCAGATGCAGCTGGGCCTTTCTTGGCTCCTATCATATCTCACCAAAGAACACTAATTTCAACTCTGGCCTGGATCTGCAGATGACAGGCTGGTGCCTCTCCGAGGCTGAGGCCGGAGCAGGCTGGAGAGGTTGAGCAAGAGTGAAGCACAGGACCAGGCATTTCCAAGAGGGAAGGCTCAGCTGGAGCCAAGGACCCAAGGGAATGCAGGCCCCAGCACCCAGAGGGCCGGACATGCTCATTATGCAACCTCAGGGCCACTGTCCTCATTTGAAACAAACAAACAAAACAAGAATGAAGAGGAAAAACTGTCAACAGCACCATTTGGTGGTCTGGTTTATGCAAAGGGAGTCCTCATACCCAGAGCAAGGTTCTGGCTGGACCAAGTCAGTTAGGAGCAGTATAGGGCCAGTGAATCAGGACTCAAAGAAGTTTGAGAACTGTTTCCTGAGCACCTCATACATCCACTCTCTATTTATTTATGACGAGTCTATTACATATATGCCTGGCATTGGGCAAGACAGTGAGGCCACAGTGATAAACAGGGTGTGCGTGGTGCCTGCCCTCAGGAAACTCACGGACAGGCAAGGAAGGCAAGACCAGAGTTACACAAAATGAGGAGGGGTGGGTAAAGGGCCACACAAAAAAGTACAAGGTACAACGAGAGAACAGATGATGGGGAGACCTCGTGCAGGCTGGGGACTCAATGACATTCGGGCTAAGACCCGACTGAGAGATAAACATGAAGGAAGAGTTCTGGGCTGAGAGGACAGCACAGAGGGGCACCTGACAGGACAGAGACATGGTACATCAAGCAAGAGAGACGGCAGGCCTTAAGGATGGCGAGGCCCGAGGAAGGAGGGATGAGAGGTGAGGCTGCGGGGCTGCAGAGGCTAGATCCCCCACGCAGGACCTCTCAGAGCATGTGGGTGCTCAGGCCTTAGCTGACATGGAAGCCCCTGGAGCGACACGAGCACAGGAGAGTGTGTTTGGTTGCACCCGCTTTGTGAAAATGGACTGCGATGGCACAGGAGTGGATGAAGGTAGGTGCTTCAGGAAGGGGGCTTTGGACCTGGGGCCAGGGGCCTGGTATTGAACCCTGATGGGGTTTCAGCCTACAGGGACAGCGGACTGCCATCTGCATGGGCACATGCAAGGGAGTTGCTTACCTGGTTAAACCTCCGAGTAAAGGCCACGACGTTGGGGGCGAGGCTATGTTTCTCCTTCTTACTCCATCCACAGCTGGCTAGTTCCTAGGAAGCACAGAGTCAATTTCAATATGGAGTCTACTCAGGATGCAAAATACACCAGGTCATGGAATTGGAAGGTGAATGTGGGGGTGGGGCAGGGCTGAAGCCTTGGCCACACCCATCTTCACCAGTGGGGAGAGGAGGGCTGGATCTGCAGGTGGAGGTGCAGGCAAGGACCAACAGAGGTGAGAGGGAGACACAGAATACTTTCCCCCACAACTCTGGCCATAGTTTCCAAGATTTCTGTGCCAACATATTTTTAACTCCATCACTGCCACTCTGCCAGCTTCTCTGGGACCAGAAGTCCGTTCGTTCGTTCTTTCTTTCTTTCTCTCTCTCTCTCTCTCTTTCTTTCTTTCTTTCTTTTTTTTTTTTTTTTGCAGTACCAGGGACTGAACCCAGGGGCATTCTACCTCCGAGCTACACCCCCAGCCCTATTTTTTTATTCTTTATTTTGAAACAGGGTCTCACGAAGTTGCGGAGGGCCTCACTAAGTAGCTGAGGCTGGCCGCAAACCCGGATCCTTCAGTCTCAGCCTCCCAAGTACTGGGATTATAAGCGTGCACCACCACACCCGGCTCAGAAGTCCTTTCTTAACAGTCCTTTCTTAACTGTCTAAGAAAGGACATAAATATTTTAACTAGAAGGAGGACTCATTCCATTGGAGAGGTGACTGCTGGGCTCTAGGCTAATTTAGAATTAAAATCTAGCTGAAGAATCTCAGATTTCATTGGCCACATGACACTCTCCATTCCTGGAGTCAGGCAAAGTCCTAGTTCTAGTCCTAGTGCAACCAGAGAAACTTCTGGGATTCCCCCCTGAAGTCGGCCCCTCTCACCTCTCATATAACTCAGAGGGGGCAGGGGGAAGGTCCCATTAAAGTCTCGTTCAGAGGTCTTGTCTCTACTTTTCCAGCAGGCTTAGCATCATACTTTGAAGAATCAAATTACCTGCATTTTATCTTCCAGTAAGGCTGGTTCCCATCTGGAGATAATAGGAGCAACCTAATGGGATTACTTGTGAGTATATAAAGGGACCAATGCAAAGCCATTATCCAAAGGCCCAACATGCCCAACTTGAACCTTGGGGAGCCCTGACAAAGGATGGAGGAAAGGTAGCAGATGCTAAAGTTTTCTATCCTGAGTTCTGACACCTCTTGTTATTCACATCAGGCTCAGTATTGGGGGGGGGTACTGAAGATGCATCCCTGGGTACAATCTCGTGTTTCAGCCTCCCATGTACTGGGATTACAGGCACGCACCACCATGCCCGGCTAGGTCTCAGTATTATTAGTAACTTTTTTGTTTTCTGTTTAAAAAATCTTTAGTCAGAGTTGGCTGCCCAGCAACTGGAATAGATGCAGATCAGGGAAGTCAGGGCGGATTGTGGGAATAGGCAAAGACGAAACCTGTTGTCCGGCATCTGTGTCTCAAGTGCCGCGCTCATCACATGCCTCTTGGGACCCAGTGCTAAGCCACAGCCGGGTGCATGTGGGAAGCCGGCAGAAGGCACAGGCAGCTCTGATCACAGGTGAACATCCTGGATGTGGGGACACATGGGAACCAAGCAAGAGCCAAGATGTACCTCCTCCTGGCCGCCTCACATTTGTAAATGGCATCCCTGTCTTCACAGTAACACCAACAAGAGAACACAACCAACCTGGGCCCTGCCCTTCAGAGTCCTTCCCACCCCCGTGATGCAGGCCCCAAGCGAGTGCGATGGCAATAGTGTTAACTAGGCTTCCACTCAGGGTCCCCTGCGTGACACTTCACGGATGTTATCTCGTGCAGTTTTCCCCACACCCATTTTAACAAAGGGGAAAATGGTTCAGCGTTCATTCTCTTGAATGAACTGTACTGCGAGTTCATTTCTCAAAATCAGATGCGCATCTCTTGGAGATACAGGAGTTACCTCTGTTTGCTATGATTCTCCTTGTTCTGAAAATGCGTATTTCATCCACCTCAATTGTATTTACTACCCCCCTACACACACTGTTAAAACATATAATTGAATCATTTGCAAATGTATTTATCACCCCTTAGAATTTGACTGTCAGGACAAAAGCCTCGGTCCCCTATGGATCCCAAAGCCAGTGCTGGCAAAGCATGGGTTATAATCCAATATGAAACCCAGTTCACTAAGCTGATGTTCAAGGACACACACACACACACACACACACACACACACACACTTAATTCAGAGTCTGTGATCTTGTTTCCTCATCCCGACAACTTGGGAAGAAACGATTAGACCAGGTCGGGTTCTGGTTGGCACACCCCAGCTGCATGATGCTTATCTTCTCAGAACTTCCACGTTCTCATCTAAGGTTAAAACACACAAAGGCCCACACATGCAGGCACTTGGGGAAGGCCGTCTCCCCCTCCGAAGGACACGCTGCCGCAGAGCGGTGAAGGCAGAGCTCAACCTCAGCTCGAACGCCACACGCTTCCCTTTCCCACCCCACGCCCCCACTGCTGTCTTTATTAACAAAAAGCTATCATTACTTCTCTTTCAAGCTTGCCTATGTCATGCAGGCAGGAGCCAAAGCAGGAACTTTGATCTATCTGAGTTTATTTGATTTAAACATTCCTAAGACCCTGATTCAAACACCGCAGTTTTTTATAATCCCCTAAGGAGCCTTGTACACTAGAAGACAGATGACATCCACAATTAAAACGTCTGGAGCATCAAATGTCATGTTTGAGAGGTGCTTTGACAAAATGGACGGAGCCAAGGAGTGGGAGCCGAATGGCCTCAGTGGATCCCAGGCCTGTCACTAGTTTCCTGGGCTTCAGTTTCATCGCTGATGACAAGGAGGAGCTGCAAGCATCCCCAGGAGTACAGCAGGCACTGAGGACAGAGGTGGTGGCACATGGGCACAGGGCCTGCTGACGGCAGACACTCATGTGGCATCTATTGAATGAACGAGGTCCGCGTGCTCCTCGGCATGAGACCCCCCAAACCCAGCACAGACTTATCGAGATGTCAGAAGAAACAGCGCCGTTCTATCTGCTCTCAAACAAGTCCTGGGCCAGCCTCTTCGGCACTGTTCCCCTTCTGTGTTTGGCCTTATAGGATTACAAGAGATTCCATCTGTGTGAAGTGGGCTTGGAAAATGTGAAGTAATAGAACAAACCTCTTCCAGTCACTAATGCCTAAAAAAGGTCCATGCTATGGAACTGATTGCAATTAAGTTAAAGTTGACCAGAGGAGACAGGCCAGCTCTGGAGGGAGCCTGGGGTGTGGGCTGAGGCCTGGCAGCTCTGCATCCTGGGTGAGCTGCAGCTGCCTTGCGGCACAGGCACTTCCTGAGGGCGCGGGCCCCCAGCTCTGAGCTCTGGGCTGGGGCTGAATGGCTGTGGAAGGCGGCTGACAGCATCTTCTGGGACCTCTCCTCCAACACCCGGATGTCCCCCGGGTTCACTGAAGAAAACAGAAGCTGTGAGAAGACAACTTCCTGCCACTAAACATGATGGCCCCTGGCTCCCTCCCAGGACAGACTCGCCCCCGTTCCAGCAAGGTCTTCCCAGGGGCCTTGCTGGCGTCTCCGGCCTCCTCGTCTGCAGTCTCCCTTCCTGCTAGCACTGTGGCATGTGTACACCTCTCCCACTAATAACAAGAAGACGCCTTTCCCAGATGCCCCAGCTCCTGCTCATTCTTCTCCTCCACAGGTGAATTTCTCAGACCCTCCTCCTCTCTCTCCTGCCTTCTCCACCCCCTGCTCTCCTGAAGTTGCTCTTCCCTCTGCCCAGGACTATTTCCTGGCTGGACAGGCCCCTCTGGCCCCCTGCCTTGTCCACCCCCTGCCCTATCCTCATATTCTGCCTTCTTCGCTTTTCTTCCCACTCCAGGCCCCTGGCCCTTGGTCCTATTTTCCAGGGACTATTTTCTTTGTCTTCTTTTTGTGTGTGTGTGTGTGTGTGTGTGTGTGTTACTGGGGATTGAACCCTGGGGTGTTCTAACTCTGAGCTACACCCCCAGCCCTATCTTATTTTTTTACTTTGAAGCAGGGTCTCCCTAAGTCACCAAGGCTGGCCTCAAACCTCTGATCCTCCTGTTACAGCCTCCCCAGTACTGGGACAACAACTGTTCTTTTCTTTTCTGACGCATGCCCCCAAGCCCCACCTGGATCTGTCCAGGCTCATCTTCTACATCCTTATTCCCGTGTTTCACCTGGAAGATCACAGCTGCCTTAAATAAAACTCTTTAACAACATGAGATTCATAGAGACATTAATTCTGACAGTCAAAGGTGAATGTTTATTACAAGACACTGTCTACCGAAAAATCCCTAGCTGGCCCCAAACAAGCCCGTCTTAACGCCCCCACCTGCACACGTTCCTAGGTGACAGCAGGAGTCAACACTGGCTTCACTCGCCCGCACAGCTTCTCCAGGCCACACGGCCAGGCGGCTCACCTCCACCCACCAGCTTCGCCTTTAGTGCTCCGGGAGTCACGTGCCTTCACGTGGCCCGAGCCCTGACGCGTCTGCAGCCAGAGAGGCACTCCCTGGAGGAGGAGGCCCTGGCAGTGGTGGCACGTCCTCCCTGAAGACCCCACGGCACCCGGGTGCCAGCTCACAGGAAACTGGGCGACACGTGGCCCTTCCACACATATACTCGATTCTCTCCGCGGCCTTCTCCAAGGCATGTCCATTGAGAGTGTCCACGTGGAAAACGCAGCAACTCCAGGAGGAGTCGCTAGGCCAGGCCTCTGGGGCCACCACCCGCTCCATGGCAACCTCTTCCTTCCTCTTCCCTCCCACCTCTGGTGGAGGAGAAAAACAGAGACAAAGGCAAGAGCTGCCAGACTCACTTGTGAACAATCTTCAGAAGAAATGGTGGGACAGTGACACAGTTAAATGAGCACTAAAATCCCCAAGCAGAAGGCGGCCACTGAGGCAGTGGGGTGGTGACAGTGGGGGGCAGGGTCTGCTCGAGGAGCAGGCATCTCAGACCCAGCCTCTGGTGACAGGCTCAGGAGACAGGCAAAAGCTAGAGGGCTGAAATGTCCGTCAGGATCTTGCAGGCCTTGTCACCCCAAGAAAGTCATTGTAGCATGGTTGCATGATGTCTGCTCCCCCTGCTCAATGGTAGGGTGACAGAGTCCCATGGGAGCCTCCCACCGGAGGCCTGGTGGTGGGCCGGCTCTGTCCTCAGGAGTGAGCACTGAGGGCACAGGGGTCACAAAAAGAGGGGTCGGAGCATAGTGACTGAGGAGTCAGCAGGACATGGACCGACGCCCTGGCAGAATGACCTGGGCCAGTTACAGTCTCTGCATATGACTTTGCTCATCTGGAAACAGCAGCCCTGTCCAGGGAAGTCACAGGAATTAGATGAGCTGATATTTGTGAAGTGCTGAGAACAAGGGCCGGCACACCTAAGCATCGCCGATGTGTTTGTTAATACAATGGTGCTCACGGGAAAGGCAGCGCGGAGCAGGAGGGAGCAGGGCCATAAGCCCAGGGAGAGCAGTCCTGGGCACCAGGTATGCCAGGATGAGGGCCCTCTCCAGCCAGAGGGAAATGCCTGCGAGGTTTGCTGAGCACCCTCTGCATGCCAGAACCTGGGGCGATAGCTTCATGCCCATCATCTCATTTCATCCTCCCAGAGCCCAGATGGAGGCGCTCACCTCCAATCTCTAAATGAAAGAATAAGCAACATGCAGATGAATTCATCCGTCCAGGCCACACAGGCAGTCGATGGTAGGGTGGCAGGAGCCCACCTCACCCAAGCCAGGGCAGGGCCACACAACTGGGGGGCATGATGGAACGGACCAGGGCAGAGGCTGGGCTGGTGCTTCTGAGGCCCCAGCCAAGACCAGAAAGGGACATGGTGCCTCAGGCTACACAGGCAGGGTATAGAAGACAAAAGGGATAGTAGGATCCAGAGCAGAATGCCCACAGAGCTCCCTGGGCACTCTCCCAGGAGCAGAGATTCAAGACAGGTAGAGTCAGTGTGCAGTGAGTGCCAGCGGCCTGCAGGCCCTGGGTGGGTGCTTTCCAAGTCATTACTCACTGAAACTGCAAGCAACACAATAATGACACAGGTTCCGGTATAATTTCCTTTTGGATGACGAGGCTCTGAGGCTCAGAGAGATTTGTTACTTGTCTAAGAACACACAGCTAGTAGGAGCTGGAATTAGAATCCAAAGCCCAGTCTGATTCCAGAGCCCAAGCTCGGGCTGGTGCCAGAAGAGCTTGAACTCAGAACAGTCTGAGGCTGCCAAACGGGCTACAGAAAATGAAGGGTCCTTTTAGACAACAAAGATGCCCGTTTATGGACATGCCAATTAGGAAGAGCACTTGTCCAGGTACCTTTGAGGAGTCCTGTCCAGTGGTGGGACACATCCAGGGCCACTAGTTGTCCCTTGGGTAAAATCTGAACTTCTAGCAGATTCTAATAGTTATTAACAAAATATGAATGCTTTTATTTTTATGTATTTCATTGTCAACACAAATATCTTGTTCTGCTCTCCATCCTCGATGTGACCATTAATCAAATGTGTGTGAGAGAGCAATGTCGTTAGTCTGTGACTAAAACAGGTTTCGAAAGGGAGGAGCAGCTTCTGCCTATCATTTGTCCCTGTAATAAGCCCCAGATACCTACAGCTATTGCTGTATGAAGTTCAAGATAAGCAACATGCCCGGATGACACATGACACACACTTGCCTAACACCACTCCCGACACCCCTCTGACAAAGCCCAGAAGTAAAAGATTGCCCCAAACTGGCAAAGAGAATGGGAGCAGAGGGTGTGACCCTCGGACGAGAGATTTCGATACAGTTCTGGAAATCGGCACGGTTTTGACTAACTGGAAACAGTCTGGAACTGGAATGTGTTACCAGGGAGCTGCATGGGGTGTGGCCGTCAGCTGCCTGGCTCAGGCTCAGAGGCATCGGGAGCCTGGAGCAGGGGACGAAAGGTAAAGGACAAGGACTCAGCACACCACAGCCACTGCTGCCTCAAGACATCCACCCCAGGTGAACGGCAGGATGGAGGACCACAGTCTCCACGCTGCTCCCGTCTAAAGCTCCCCTCTTGCTGGCATTTGGAGGTCATGTCTGCACCCTGCAAACCTGTCCCCCACCTGTCCTGCACTACGGACATACTGCTGTGTCCTGCCAAGGAGGGAAAAGTCCTGAACAACTACAAGTACCAGACATATGAGTGAAACAGCACAAGGAAAAAGAAAAAATAACAGAAATATTAAGCTTAGAAGAAAAGACAGAAATGAAAACTAAAAATAAAAAGTAGTTACTGTAGTTAGCAACTGTACGAAAATGAAAAACAACAGACTAAAATGTTGGAAAATACAGCCGGTGTGGTGATGCATGCTTGTAATCCCAGTACTTGGGAGGCTGAGACAGGAGGATCAAAGGTTCGAGACCAGCCTCAGCAACTTTGCGAGATAAATTGTTTCAAAATAAAAAATAAAAAATAAAATCGGGCTGGGGGTGTAGCTTGGAGGTAGAATGCCCCCAAGTTCAATCCCTAGTAACACACACACACACACACACACACACACACACACACACAAATTGCAAAATACATATCAAATAAAATAAAAAGAGACATATATAAAGAACTGTTATAACTCAATCATAAGAAAACAAATCAGGCTCAGTGATGCACACCTGTAATCCCATCTACTTGGGAGGCTGAGGCAGGAGGATCCCAATTTCCAGGCCAGCCTGGGCACCTTAGACCCTGCATCAATTTTTTTTAATTTAAGAAAGGTCTGAGGATGTCATTTAGTAGTAGAGTGCTCTGGGGTTCAATTCCTAGTACTGCAAAAAAGAAAAGAAAAAACAAACAGCCTAATATTTTTTAAAAAGTGGACAAAAGGTTTATTTAGACCCTTTACTAAAGAGAATTCCTGGAGGGAAGTGAACACATGAAATGAAGTTCAGCATCATTATCATCAAGGAAATGCAAGTTAAAACTACAAGAGAAGCCGGGCGGGTGGCGCACCCTATAATCCCAGTATTTTGGAGGCTGAGACAGGAGGATCGCAGGTTTGAGGACAGCCTCAGGAACATAGTGAGGCTCTCAGCAACTTAGCAAGATCCTGTTTCAAAACAAACAAACAAATAAATAAAACTACAACATACCACCCCACACTTACTACGGCGACCTAGAAAAGCACAAGCAACAGACAGGAGTGTGGATGAGGATGCAAACTGGCTCACCATTTGGGACAGCAGAGTGGCAGTGTCTTAAAAAGCTAATCCCACTGACAGGTATTTACCCAATGAAAACCTATGTCTACATAAAAACTGAATGTGTGTATTTTTGGCAGCTTAATTCTCTATTTCCCAAATTGAAAACAGCCCAGATGTCCATCAAGTGGTACGGGAATAAACAAACCATGATACATCCAGAGTCAAATGCTACTCAGCAGTGAAGTAGTCAAAAGTTTTATGCCGAGTGAGAGAAACCAGACATGAAAGTATTATACGACATTTTTTTTTTTTTGCGGACCGGGGATTGAACCCAGGGGTGTTCTACCTCCGCGCTACACCCCCGGACCTATTTTTTATACTTTATTTTGAAACCAGGTCTCACGAAGTTGTGGAGGGCCTCACTAAGTAGAGAGAGAGAGACACAGAGAGAGAGAGAGAGAGAGAGAGAGAGAGAGAGAGAGAGGGAGAGACAGAGAGAGAGCTGAGGCTGGCCGCGAACCTGGATCCTCCGGTTTCCACCTCCCAAAGTACTGGGATTACAAGCGTGCACCACCACGCCCGGCTTATATGACATTTTGAAAGGTAAGAACTACAAGGACAAAAAGTAGATCACATCTGTAATCCCAGTACTTGGAAGGCTGAGACAGGAGGATCACAGGTTCGAGGCTAGCCTCAGCAACTTAATGAGACTCTTGCCAACCTAGCGAGACCCTGTTTCAAAACAAAAATTAAAAAATAAAAAGGGCTGGAGGTGTAGTTCAGAGGTAGAATGCCTCTGGGTTTAATCCCTAATACCACACATACACACACACAAAAAAATAGTTTATCTTTGGGGAGGACTGGGGGTAAAGGATCATGGTTTTTCTTCATATGCTCTTCTACACTATCATATGCAGAATTACTTTGAAAAAAAATTTTTAGTAGATGACACATAACACACTGTAAGCCCTCCAAAATTAAGTTTTAAGGGTTGAGTAAATACTCCAAATTTTTAATGAAGTCATAACCTGCTTATAACCTTTGGGTGTCAACATTTATAAATAGCGAGCGGCTTCCACATGACCACTAGGTGCTCTGTACCTTTCGATGGAGGCGCCATGTGAGAATCATGACCAGCTGGCCCACAGGGAGGCAAGCGTGTCCTGTGGAGAGAGTCACAAGGGCTGGGGCGGGTGCACAGAGGGAGCCGCTGGGGGTGGGTCAGGAGGCTCAGCAGGGTGGGAAGCCACCAGGAACTGCCCTAAAGCCTTCCTGGACAAAACCATCTGCTGTGCCCATGGAAGAAAAGGAAACAGGTTGGAGAAAGTGGCAAAAGGAGAAAGGAGGCGAGGGAAGAGGAAGAGGGGAAGGAAGAAAGCAGGGACTGAGGCGGGAGGGAAGGGGGGCATCCCCGGGCCAGGCCCTATGCTGGAGAGAGGGGAGGCAGGGAGGTAAGTGGCCATAACCCAAGGCAACAAAGGAAACTTGCACCTTCCCAAGGTTGACATCCTAAAAGACGTGGCCTAGATCCCGGCCTCCTGAGTGGACGGTGGGGGTGGTGATGGAAGAAGGGATGGGGTGAGGAGGAAGGATGGGGTGGGGAGAGAAAGGAAAACGGAAGGGACTGCAGTGACGGACAGTTTTCAAAGTACATCTACATTCACTGATTTTCCATAATTAAATGGGTCTTGGGAAATACAGCAACGAAGTCGACAAACACGTTCTCGCGTCCGTGGAGCCCACGTCTACGGGCGGGGGGGAGAGAAGACATTTGGAATAGGTCAGCTGACAATAAATTATTTGAAAAAGCATTAGTCGGGATGAAGGCAGGGGATATTTGGAGGGGAAGCCTGTCTGTAAACTGGCACAGAGTGAGGAAGAGGGAGGGGTGAGGGGTGCAAGGTGATGCCCGTGTGTGCACAGCTGGAGCAGAGTGCGCCTGGGGAGAGTGGGAGGAGGGGCGTGAGACCAGGTAAGCCC
Source organism: Glis glis (assembly GCA_004027185.1). Classification (NCBI taxonomy): domain Eukaryota; kingdom Metazoa; phylum Chordata; class Mammalia; order Rodentia; family Gliridae; genus Glis; species Glis glis. The sequence goes on from PVJS01009374.1 coordinate 32,332, forward strand.
TGGATTTTTCTTGAGCCCCATGGGACGGCAGCAGAAGAATGAGCAGAGGGAGCTCCCAAAGCTGCACACGGGAGCGTTCAGCGGGTTTGACGGCCCCCACGATAGGGAGGAGAACAGCAGCGGAGCCAACCTATGAGCACGCTTCTGCCACCCGGGATCTAGTCTGGTAACTGCATGGGGTATTCCCATGTGGTTGTTGTTGTTGTTATTGTTTTTGTAGCACTGAGGATGAAAACCAGGGCCTCATGCATGCTAGGCAAGTGCCCTACCACTGAGCCACTCGGCTGGCCCAAGAGAGCACTTCTCTAGCAATTTAAAACAAACACCTGCTGGCAGCTGTGTATGAGAAGAAAGGGAGGAGGTGGGCCCTGGGAGAAAGGAGCACAGGGCCTCCTGAATGCCTCAGGACCCCTTGCCAGACAAGCCGCACTGTGGGGGAGAAGCAGGGGGAATAAAGTCGGGGTGTATGCATGGGCTGGAGGGATCCCTGAATGGGCAGAAGCAATTCATCTTGCTCGGCTTTCAGTCGTGTTCGTTTCTATAGAATAACAACTCATTTACAGCCACTACTGTTTCATCAGATCCTCAAACTACTGTCTGCTTGGAAAACATGTACTAGATTTAGGGTCATGAAGATGATGCAAATTTCCCAAAACATTCCCTTTCCAGCCCTCATCCTGTGCAGCTCTGCACAATTAGAACCAGCTGTCGGTGCAGAGCAGCCGCCAAGCGCAACCCTGCGAACAGCCTCCCGTCCATGTGAGAGAGAAAGGGTCCCAATTAACAGGATGGAGAGCAGCCCAGCAGCTCAGCGCCACGAGATTAACAAGCTGGACGGGAGGCCCGTGGGGCCACATGTCCGCCTTCCACCCTTCCACCCGGAATATGCCCAGCTCCTTCCTCCGCATTCTTGGGAAAGTTTTTCCCCCAATACATCATCAGATTGTTCTCTTAAAAATATACATACTTTGTTTTTTTGATTAAGGACCTAGGACATGTTCATTGTAGAAAACCTGGGAAGTACAGAAAGCCCAACTGAAGGAAATTTAAATTACCCATTAGTCTAACACCCGGAGAAAACTGAAATTTACATTTTGGTCTATACTAGTGACAATAACTAACACATACTGGGCACTCACTAGTGCCAGGCCTGATGTCAATCATTTCACACACGCATATCCACTGCTCGCTGAATTTTCACGACAACCTGATAAGACAGGTACTATTACTGTCCCATTTTACAGATGAAGAAACAGAAGCTTAGGGGAAGAAAGTCATCAATTTGCTCAAATCCCTCTATGTGGTCAATGCAAAAGCCAGGATTAAACCAAGTCTGTTGGTCTCTGAAGCCAGGACCCTGTGCCCCAGAGCACTTCTGCCTGCAGGTGCAGGATGTGCACACATGCACACACACGTGCAAACGCACACACACACACCTCACCTGCCCCCTCTCAACTCAGTCCATACCGCACCTGTGTCTTCAACAGACCTTTGTCCTTAATACATTACAATCATTTTCTCACATTTTCTCACATGACAACTAGAAATAGTTCCTCACATTCATCCCTTTTGTCTCTCCTCTGAGTTTCAGGAGAAATTTTAGCTTGTCTCTTAATCTTCACTCATTACTTTGGATTTCTGCAATCTCTAATTTGCTGCTCACTGTTCCCCTGCAATTTAAAGCTGGTAATCGTTTGTCTCAGCACAATTCAATCTTTTTTGGTTGTTGTTGTTACTGAAGATTGAACCCAGGAACATTCTACCTCTGAGATACACCCCCAGCCCTTTTTAGTTTTTATCTTGAAATAGGGTCTCGCTAAGTTGCTGAGGGCTTCACTAAGCTGCTGAGGCCAGCCTCAGGCCTGTGACCCTCCTGTCTCAGCCTCCCAAATACTGGATTACAGGTGTGCACCGCCATGCCCAGCCAATTCAATATTTCTTAATCTTGATCTTCACATACTGCAGGGCCGTCCTGAACATTGTGGAGAATACAAAATGAAATTTTTGGAAGCTTCTGAGGAAGATGCAGGCTTGGACCGACCCTTCACATTGGTGCCTTCACATTTTCTAGGTTGACGAGAATGCTAGAACCACGTAAGAAACGGAAGGAGTGGACCCAGAGGTTCCAGGGCCACATGATTTTACCAGTGAGTGCGCTAAGCCTTTTAATGAACATGTAACTTTTATGCCAAATCATTTACCCCAGAGCATAAAAAGTGATGGAAAGAACCCCCAAGCCTAACAGGTTTAAGAAATACAAAAACTAGCTAATGTTGATAATCAAAGAAGCACATTGATAATTCAAAGAAGAAAAAAAGGTGATATGATCCTCTCAATAGACATTGAAAAGATAATTAGCAAAATTAACTGCCCACCTCCTGGACACCTGGGGGTGACCAGGAGGAGACCTCTAGGGGGGCAGCAGACAGGTGATGGTGGAGGATGGAGGAGGCTGGCGACAGATGACCAGGGCAAACGCAAGTCCCAGAAAGAGAGGAGGAGGGAGGGAAGAAGAGAAAGGGAGGGGTGGGAAGAATTACATCTATTCCATTTTATGGATGAGAATACTGGGGTTCGCAGAGATTAGTTTAATTTATGCAAGTTTTTCAAGGTAATAGATGGCAGGCATCAGGGCCTGACATTTTAGTACAAAGGGATCGAGAAAGAGACTGGGGGATGTGGTACCAGAACCAGACAGAGGGCCAGGGAGTGGATAGACTTCCCTTGGAAAAGAAAGAGGAGCTTTAGAAAATGACACTCCTGGAGGTGGTGCAGGGTCTCCGGGCTGCCCCAGCCCTAAGGCCACCCCCTGCCAGCCCTGCTGTGTCAGGCAAGGCCGACTGCAGGAGGGGCCCCAGGACGTGTCTCCATTTGTCAAGATAATAGTTTCCCTCAGCCCTTTACATCGAAAGAGCCTTCTCCTCACCCCAGAACCTGTTTTTGGATCATAAGCAGTGTGAAGTCCCTGGACAGAATAGGACTTCTAGAAACAACACCGAACTTTTGACAGACTCCAGCAACGGCTGCGCGGTGGTATCTTGTGGGTCACTGGGCTGTTTTGACACGCACTGTCTGAGGATGGCCACAGACCGCTGGCGTGTGAGCAGACCAGGAGCAACGGCTCTTTCAGAAAAGTTACTTCCTCTCCTGGAAGGCTAAAAGGAAAACCCAGCCTTTCGAATGTTTGATTTACACAGGGACACATTTAAAAGTGTGCGGAAACCTTTCAGACACGGGGGCCACCAGCCTTCCATGGTGTGAAACCACTTTCTGTGAGGCAGGGAGTGGGGCTCCTCCCAGCACCTCAGCTGTGTCTGCAGCCCCTCTAAGCAGAAAAGTCCAGCCAGCCTGCACAACAACGTGGAGCTGGAGCAGTGAAGGGGTGAGGCGTGCCTTCCAGGGGGGTGACAGGCATCAGTCACGGATGTTACCAGGTGCACAGGACATGTCTGGAGCATGATCAGAGACTGTAACAGGGCCGGCTTGGGTGGGGGTGGGGAAGCAAGCGTGTCAGGCAGAGAACACGAGTGCAGGGCCAGGCGGGAGAGTCAAGGGCCTGGGGGAGGCCAGGGTAGGTGAAGCCGAACAATGCGTGGGGAGGGCCAGGAGGAGGGCGGGGAGGAGAGGACAAGCTGCTCTCACGTGGCCTGCACGCCCATCTCAGAAACTTGGGACCACTCCCAGCCAAGGGCTCTGGGGAAACCACTGGAAACTTTGAACAGGCTCAGTGATGTGGATAGAGGCTTTAAAACCATGAGGTGACAGGAGGGGGCATCAGAGCGGGAGGGGCGGGCCTGTGTGCAGAGATGTCCTAGAGATAAGCGCAAGGGCAAAGGGGAGGGAGGCAAAGGACAGCAGCCTGGGCCGGGATGCAGCACTGGGACACAGAGGTGGAAGGAGGGGACAGGGCGGGGGCCTGACCAGGAGCAGATACTGTGGGCGAGAAGGGCCTCCAGTGACAGACACCGTGTTTCTGGCCCGACCAGTGGGCAGGCCTGCCACAGTGGGAGGGGGAGCAGGGTTCTGGGGACCACGCGGCGTACTTCAGGGCGTGCTGGGCCGCGGGCTTACAGGACTTTGCAGCCCGTCCAGCATCTTGAAGGAGCACAGTTCTAAGACACCACTGGCTCACTCGATCTGCCCGTGCCTACAGAGCCGCGGTGCAGAGCGCGGGCATGGCACTTGAGGCCTCCGCGGTGCCACCCCGCTCTCTGGACTTGTTTTCCACGATGCCATCCCCTTCCCTTTGCTCTGGATGAATGAACTCACCTGCTCACTGGTCCCTGCACAAGGCCACTTTTGGACCCACGGCCTTACCTGTGTTCAAGCTGCTCTCTCTACCTTTCATGCCCTTCCTTCTTGTCTTGTGCCCAAATGACATCATTTCTCCAGCCCATAAACAAATGGGCCCTCCACAATGCTCTACCTGTTTCCCTGCTAGACTACCACCCTCCCAGACAGCTCTCAACCTACCTCTTTTGATGTAGGCCCCTGTAATCATTTGGGTAAATTTCTTACCTTTCCCACTAGACCAGGGACTCCCCACTCATCCTTGGGTCCCCTGAAACGCCAGGCGGGGAGCCTTGTACACAGGATGTGGCTGGTTGATCTGTGCTAAACAAATGAATAACAGGCCTGGACCCACCATCCCAAGCAGGGCCTAGGAATGCCTGAGCAAACCATATGAAGACTGTGGAAGGACTTCTCCTCTAATTACGCTCAAACCTATAACTCCACGCTGAGACCTCAGACATCTGGCCCGGCACACATCGGCTTCCTCCAGACGCCGCTCAGACTCCCAGGCTGCCGAAGTCCTGACTTCGGCATATCCGCAGCCAAGCCTGCTCAGCCCTGCTCAGACCCCTCCACAGAGAGGGGCAGCCGGCCGGGCGGCTCCCACAGCCTCGCCGTCACCTCACTGGGGGCTGCAGGGGGTGCCAGCCACAGCCTGGGCCCTGAGTGCCCCAGGTCTGAGAGGAGGGGACAGGGTGTAGAGAGGGGCTGCTCTCTGGAGCAGGGCAGGCTCGGGAGCAATGGTGTAAACTCTGCCTTACAGGGAAAATCTGGCAGTAACATCTGAGGATCTCTCCCCCTGCAAAACTTCTGCCTGTACTGTAGAAGGGGAAAGAAGAAATGAGATCACGACTCATTCATGGTAGGTCTTATCCAGGAACCTCCTACCTCCCACTGAAGGAAAAGTTGGTCTGAGTCTAAAGATTCAAACTTTCAGTACCTACACGCAGGAGAAAGAAACACTCTCCAGCCATAAACTGAAGCTTTGCTTTAAGCCCTCACGTCCCAGGGGGCGGGGGCTTCGGGGCGCTCCAGGCCCTGAAGTTGGGCCCTGCCCGCGGCCCGTCTAGTCGGAAGGCAAACAACACAGGCTATTTGTAATGACAAGCAAACACTAATGAATTTCGGAGCATGTCTGGTGCTTGCTTTTATGGATCGTAAAATCATCTGGCTTCTCCTCGCCCCATGCTGACATGCCAATGAGGCAACCCCAAGTATTTACAGGCGGGCGGGCGGGCGGGTGGGCGCTGCCAAGACCACTCTGCAGGCGGGAAGCCGGGCGACGGGGGACAGCTGCTACCCTCCCCATCACATACAAACCCATCTGTATGCTCTGACGTGCAGCCTAAATCTTGGCATTGTGAAAGCCTATTAAAAAGTATTTATTTTTTAAAAACTTGGGGTGAGAGGCAGAGTGAACTTAACCGTCTCAATTGAGTACAAGGTACAAACCTGGTCAGAAGGTACCGAAATGGCCTTTTACAGATTAGCCAGATATAAACAAAGAATTTAAAATACAATTTTTCTAGTTAGACATATGATTTGTCTCATTCGCCCTACTGAATTCTAGGAGTGCAGAGGAAGGGTACCTCCCTCCAGGTCTTTACTGAGATACCCGAACAGCCAGGGCGACCCCTCCCGCCCAGCCAGGGCAGTGCCTTGTTCTGGTCATGCTGCCATGACCACCTAGGAGGAAGGGACCGTGATGGCTCTGGGACTCTGTCCACCTCTGAGGAAGTCCGGGGAGCCTCAACGGGACCCAGATGGGCCAGACTGGCCACAGGCTACCTGGGACCCACCCACAGGAGCCAGCCATCAGAGACCACAGGAAGAGTTACAGAAATGCAGGCTGGACTCCCACAGAGGGGCCGTCCTTCACCCCAACAGCTATGTAAAGGTCACCTCCTAACAGCCAAGTGTCCCCATAGCTGACCAAGCCCCGTAAAACAAAGTCGGTGAAGCCATTACTGGCAGGGCCCCTCACTGATTCAGCCCGAAACTCCACAGGCTCCCAGCCTGCCAGCCCTGCTGCCACCTTCCGGGCCTCTGTGCGGAAGCCAGAACGACATGAAAGCAAAAGGCACTGACTGGGGCAAACAGGGCTCTTGGGACCAGAGTGTCTCCAAGAGACGAATGACATATTAGGACCAGGGGACACTGGCTCCCAGGGCTGGCACCTGAAGAGTTCTGCCAGGCTCCTAAACCTTCCGATTTCTCTGAAATTTGCACCTCACCTTGACTCCATCCCAAGATGGGATCAGGCAGCCATTGTGAATGACACATGCCTAACCCCCACCAGGCGATAATAGCTCCATGCATAAGAATTTGGAATCTAGGTGGAGGGAGAGAAAATGAGCCAGTCCCTAGGACAAGGGACTGGAGGGCAGCTCCTTCTACCCCTTTTGCAGACCAGTGCATCAGAGGAAGCCAGGATATGCACAAGAAGGGGGGATGAGGAAGGACAGAGAGGAAGGAGATGAAAGACTGGAGTGTGACCAGGCATCCCGGCCCTGATTCCAGCACCTGTCCACCTCCCGCTTCCATGAGACACCCCTGAAGCAAATGGCAGATTCCCCTTGGGGCCGAGCTGGCTTGAGCAGCTCTGAGTTACTTGAAACTAAGAACACCTGCTCACCTGGATCCCCACTGTTCTGTTCTCAGGCCTTCAGCCCGGGAGGCCTCCATGAAGGAAGGTGAGAAGGACGGGTGAGGACAGGAAGGCCTTGGAAAGCTCTTCTGTCAGGGAAACAAAGGAAACAGGAACGGGGATCTCCCTGGAAGAGCCAGGAGCCAGGAGCCATAGCCTGGGGGCACGGCTTCCAACTCAGAGAAGTTCTGAATCTCTGTGGATACTCCTGCGTGCAGCTTGCTTCCTGCAGAGGGGTTCACAGTTAAGTGTCAACAAGCTCAGGGCTGTGGATAATCCTTCTGGGAATGGGAATGGCAGCAGTGAAGACAGTATCCCATCCCACAGGCATGCTGGGGACATTTTTCCAGGGTATAGAGTGGGTGGTGGTAGCTTTAAAGAAGGAAAAAGCTGGTCTGGACTCCTAGGCTCAGGGCTCAGAGAAGTGAAGCAAATTGCCCGAGGCCACACAGCGGCAAGTGGTGAGGCCCAGGTTTCTAGGTAGGTTGTAAACAGAACTCTATGCCCACAACCCCTGCAGATTTCACATGCTGACTGGTCTTTTCCTAGGGCCTACATCAAAGAAACACAACCGAAGACATTTATGACCATTAATAATAAAAATAATCAGACCTCTTCCCCCCCTAAAAAAAGAGGGCTTTTTATACCCACAACCTTCAATGAAGAGTGGTCCTGTTAGGTGGCGGGTGCTCTGTCCTGCTGCAACCATTCCTGGAGCACAGATTAGATCCAGGCCAGGGTGTTAGGTAAGGATTTATATTCATTATCGCAACACCCCTATGAAGTAGGTACTATTATCACCGTTTTGCAGTTGAGCTAATGAAGATTTAGAGGTGTTACAAAACCTGCCCAGATTTACACCCCTCACTTGTGGTGGAGTCAGATTTCAAACCCAGCTCTGTCTGCACCATCTAGCACACTATTAATCAAGATACCACACGGGGTCCCCAAAGAGAAGGCAGTGGAGCCCGGCCTCCCCCTTCCTTGCTGGAGGTTCTGGGAGTAGGGGTCCTCTGGAGAAGCTCCGCTTAACCTTAGTGTCCCCGCTGGTTCCCACTAACCCCACCTCTCTCAAGGCTGCCCCTGTGGGGGTTTGCTTCCCAGGTCCCCTTAGGGTTCCAGTGCTCAGAGACTCTTGGGCCACTTCCAAGGCTCCAGTGGCCAGTCAGCCCCCGAGATCCCTTCACAGGACTAGGGGTCCTCCTGCGGACAGGCCAGGGACAGCCACGTCTAAGACCCAGAGTTCAAGGCAGAGCATGCAGACTGAGTCCACAGACCAGTCCAACCTGCTCTCCTCCGCTTGCAGAGACTTGCTCTTGGCACTGGACGTCTCATGCGGGCATCTCCCAGGCAACTCAAGTTCAACATGCACAAAACCCGATTCTGCATGGCCCAACCCTACCCCACATCACCAGCTCCTCTCCACCAGTCACCCGTTGCCCAGGCCAAGAACCTGGGAGAGACCCGGACTCTTCCTTCTCTCCCAGCATCCCGTCCAACCCAACACCCAGGGAGCCCAGCACCTATGTGGGCTGTCCTTTTCTACAGCATTGTCCTCATGGGGACCACACTGTCTTTCATGACCAAGCAGTAGTCTCTGAACTGCGCCCCCACCAGGCCGCCATCCACACAGCAGCTAGAGCAAGCTTTTCAAGTGAAGCAAACCTCTTCCCAGCACACCCCAAACCCCATCTACAACCCTTTGGTCTCTTCCCTGAGCTGGGAGCTGGTCAGGACCGGAGCTGGAAGACCCTCATGTGCTAGGTCAGGCAGCTTGGACCTGCCCAGCTTGCACACAATTTATCTTACAGTTAAGTTTTCTAGCTGCGTGGTGGTGCACACCTGTAATCCCAATACTTGGGAGGTTAAGACAGGAAGTCGCAGGTTCAAGGACAGCCTCAGCAACTTAGTGAGGCCCTCAGCAACTTAGCAAGACCCTGTTTCAAAATAAAAAATAAAAAGGGCTGGGGGTGTAGTTTGGAGGTAGAATGCCCCTGGATTCAATCCCAGAACCATAAAAGAAAAAAAGTAAGTTTTCTTTGTGTGTGGTGCTGAGAATTGAGCCCAGGGTCTCACGTACACTAGGCAAGCGCTTTACCACTGAACTACAGTCCCAGCCTCTTAACATTAAATTTAAATGAAAAACTGTTTTAGAGATTATGTTGACCTCCTTCCTCCCTCTCTCTTCCATGCACAAAAATATAAACTTCCCAAAAAAGAATGAAAAGAGATCTAAACTGTGCCAATAAGATCAATATGCAACATATGACGTGGAGCATGCACAGTCTGGCAAGAGAGAAACGGGTTCCCTGGGGTGGATGTGTGGACCCAGGAGTCTGGCCGCCTGGGTTATATCTGACCGGCCTGATGACTGTGGGCAGTATGTTAACTTCTCTGGGCCTCAGTCTCCTCATTGTAAATGAGGGTAATAAAATCACCTACCTTCTACAAGTGTTAAAAATATTCAATGGATTGATTCATATAAACTATTAGAATAGTGCCTATCAGTACAGTAAACATTCAATGAGCAGTTATAAGGATTGTTAATATTTTATTTTACTTTCTTGGTACTGGGCATTAAACCCAGGGGCATTCTATCTCTGAGCTACACCTCAGCCTTATTTTGTTTTTTATTTTGAAACGGGGTCTCACTAACTTGCTGAGAGTCTCGCTAAATTGCTAAGGCTTATCTCAAACCTGCGATCCTCCTTGCTCAGCCTCCCAAGTACTAGGATTACAGACAGGCACCACCACACCTGGCTATAACGATTATTATTACTGAATATAAAGTTGGAATTGTGAAACATTTCTTGACACTCAATACATTCGACCCTTCTCGACACATGACACCCTGACTTAAGTCAACCTGACTCTTTTGTTTAGATCCCAACAAACACTTGAAACCGGACTCCTGTGGGAAGGCGGCGGCACACCAGAGCACCACTCGCAAACCCGCCGCGCAGGGCCAGCGAGTCAGAGGCTGGGTTCCAGCAGAACTGATGCCGCGACCTTCTCCGCATCCTCAAGTCCCTGAGGAAAGCAATGCTGAGGGCTCTGTCCCTGATGCCCTGTCCCCGAGGATGCGCTGTGGATCCGCACTCCTTGGCGTGTCCTGCACAGCAGAAGCAGCCTTCAAAGGAGAAGAGCGCTTCCAGATCGCAGCGGATGTCTGTGGCCGCAGATGTAGTACGACTCTGCTGCTGAGCTGCACAAACCTTTCTTCCAGCAGCAGAAAACCAGCAGACATGTCCTTCACCCAGCCTCCCCTTCTAGAGGACAGCATGGTCCCAAGCACATTTTCCAGCAACATCCATGATAAAATAGCTGATAGATAAGCCAAGCCATGAATGGATTCCTCTTCATTGTGTGGGGAAAGGGCTTTCCTTTTCTTTTTTTCTTTTATTTTTAGTACTGGGGATTGAACCCAGGGGCAGTCTACCTCTTAGCTATACCCCCAGCCCATTTTTTAATTTTGAAACAGATAGCTGAGGCTGGCCGCGAACCTGCAATCCTCCTGTCTCAGCCTCTCAAGTACTGGGATTATAGGTGTGCCCCACCGTGCCTGGCTTCCTTTCCTTTCAAAGAAAAAAAGCGGAACAACTTCAGTCTGAAGTTCAGTTGCATACTTCAAGACTTGTTCTGGAGAGCCAGAGAAGCCCTCTGAAGTTGAAGCGATTTTCTATTCTGCTCTATTTCATAACAAAACCTCTGGAGAAGGCGGCGACTCCGGGCTGGGCTGGATGAGGTCGCAGGTTTTCCAAGCCGGCTTTCAGGAGCGCGCCGTCCCTGACCCCAGAGCGCGCGGGCACACACGGTCCAGCCTTGGTGGCAGGTGGGCCTTCTCGACCTATCAAAGCAAAGCCAGATTGCTGCCAGGCGTGGCGGATGCTTCCTCTGGACACAGAGCCTTGACATTCCTTTCAGTCAAAATTTAGCTTGGCAAAGAAACGATTTGCCATTTTGGAGGCTGAAATTTCCTGAAGGGGTCTGCATGGACACATTCTTCTTAGACAGTGACAACACGCAGGCAACAGATACCAACAGGAGCTGGGTGCACTGAGACTATTAATTAGCGGCGCATGTAATGAGTTTCAAGCAAATGGCACGGCTGCCAATTCTTTCTGTGCCTGGCCTCGAAATACCAGAAGATAGGCGGGCTGTTCTAGAAATGACTTCATGTGAGGCAGGAACTGCTCCTGGAGCTGCTGCCTCTGCTCCTGCACAGCTCTGCTTGAGTTCTCACCTGTCAGAGCGACTTCCTGTACATGGCAACAATATGCACTCTTTTTTTTTACAATACTGGGATTAAACCCAGGGGCATTCTACCTCCGAGCTACACCCCCAGCCCTATTTTTTATTCTTTATTTGGAAACAGGGTCTCACTAAGTTGTGGAGGGCCTCACTAAGTAGCTGAGGCTGGCCACGAACCTGCGATCCTCCTGTCTCAGCCTCCCAAGTACTGGGATTACAAGGGTGTGCCACCATGTCCAGCAAAACAAGGCTTTTATGCCGGATAAGTTAGAATTTGGGATGATTCCCAGCCTTTCTGAGTCAAGCCTTCGTCTCATGAATCAGGTCCCCTTTCCTTTATGAACCTTCGGGAGGGGGGTGCTCCTTCCTCTCTGCAGGTGCTGTGAGACCACTGACAAGAATCCTATCATTGCAGCCTAAACATCTGGTTACAAAAGTAAAACCCAAGACTGAATAAGCATCATTGCGCTTTTTTCATTTGGCATCTTCCAACGTACACTAGGGTCAATGTTGGTATAGTGTGGATTTAAAATGTCTCCCAGACCAAACGTGGTAGATGAGGCAGCCACGCTGCAGGTGGGACTTGGTTGCTGGGGAAGGGTCCCCAGGGTGTGGCCGGGGATAGCGGGGTGTGTCCTGGACCCGCCCTGCTGCAACATCTGTTCTCTGACCCTTTACTCTCTGCTCCCCACCATGACGTCCTGAGGACCTGCAGCTCCCGCTCCTGCTTGGAAGCTTGCATAACATGGACTAAAACCTCTGAAATCTCCACATCTATGGGCAAATAAACCTTTCTTCCTCTAAGTTTTGCGTGTCAGGTGTTTGGGTCGCAGTGGTGAGAATGCTGACTGAAACAAACGCACACACAACAGACATGCACACTCATACAAGCAAGGTGCACTTCTGCAAATCCCTCTCCCAGGGAAAATGTTCCAGCTACTGTAACAGCAGACATCGCAACACAACAGAGGGACGGTGAACTGTCACCAACCAGACATACGTGGGAGCACCTCGTGCCATCCTGTACCCTTCAGGAGTAGAACGGTACCTTAATATAACTTGAGAAAAATAATTTCTTTACACAGAAGACAATTTTCAAAAAAAAGGAAAGGGACTTTTGATTCTATGACAAAATAGCTGGTATTAGAGTAACGATGAAAATTGGATAAAGTAACTACAACAACAACAAAAATGTAGCAGATAATATTAAAGATAACAGTGAACAGCCAGGCGTGGTCGTGCACACCTGTAATTCTAATACTTGGGAGTCTGAGACAGGAGGAACACAGGTTTGAGGGCCAGCCTCAACAACTTAGCGAGGCCCTCAGCAACCTAGTAAGACTCTGTTTCAAAGTAAAAGATAAAAAAAATAGGGCCGGGGTATAGCTCCAAGGTAGAATTCCCCTGGGTTGAATCCCCAGTAAAAAAGAAAAAAGAAAAAAGAAAAAAGAAAAGATTAATAAACTTTTCACAAAGAAAATTTCATGCCCAGGTGGTTCTACTGGCAAAATCTATGAAATATTTAACAAAGAAATTATACTAATTCTCCACAAACTTCTGGAAAATTGAAAAAGAAAAACTACTTCCCAAATCATTTTGTAAGGCCAGCATTACACTGATGCCAAAACCAAACAAAGAAAAGAAAATACAGACCAAAATTCCTTAAAATGAACACACATACAAAAATTCTAAACAAAATTTTAGCAAATCAAATCCACCAATATACCAAAAGGATTCTACATCATAACCAAGTGGGGCTTACCACAGAAGTGTAACGTTAGTTTAATATATTAATATATTAAAAATCAATCAAGCACTTGGGAGGCTGAGACAGGAGGATCGCAGGTTCGTGGCCAGCCTCAGCTACTTAATGAGGCCCTCTGCAACTTAGTGAGACCCTGTTTCAAAACAAAGAATAAAAAGGGCTGGGGGTGTAGCTCAGAGGTAGAATGCCCCTGGGTTTAATCTCCAGTACCGCAAAAAAAGAAAAAAAATCAATCAATGTAATCCTCCATAGTAACAGACAAAAAAAAAAAAAAACTACATGATTATCTCAATAAATGAAGAAATACATTTGATAAAACCTAGTATCATCCCAGATTTTTTAAATCTCAGCAAATTATAAATACAAGGAAATATCTTCAACCTGAGAAAAGTCATCTACAAAAAGCCTACAACTAACAGCTACCATCATCCTTAATAGTGAAAGACTTCCTCTAAAATCAGAAACAAGCCAAGGATATCTGCTCTCATACGACCTCTAGTCAACATTGTACTAGAGGTTGTAGCCAATGCAATAAGGCAAGAAAAGAAATAAATAAAAACATAATTTCAACAGCGATCTTAATATCTGTGTGGAAAATCCTATAGAATCTACAAAAAAAAAACTACTAGAATAAGTGAGTTTACCAAAGTTGTAGGATATATAAGGGCAGGTTACAAAAATTAGTTGTATTTCTATGAACTAGAAGGTAACAATTGAGATTGAATTTAAAATAAAATAACATTTATGACAACAAAAGAAATATAATACTTAGGAACCAAAGAAGTGTAAGACCTATACACTGAAAACCATATAGCATTACTGAAATACATTAGAGAAGATCTAAATACATGGGGAGATATATACTGTGTTCATGAGTCCAAAATACATGGACATACAGTATATTCATGGTTCAGGTGACTCAGTATCATTTAGATGTCAATACTCCCCAGACTGATCTACAGACTCAATGCAGTCACAATCAAAATCTCAGCAGGCTTTTTTGGTAAAACTTAATAAGCTATTCTAAACTTTACAGAAAAATGCAAAGGACTAGAGTATCCAAAATTTTGAAATGGAAGAAATTTTAAGGATGTACACTACCTGATTTCAGGAAGAAAGTGGGGAGAATGGGAGAAGAGGAAGGGATCGCAAAGGAGTGTGGGAAGACTTTGGGATGATGGGTATGTTTATGATCACTGTGGTGATGGATTCCCAGATGCATACATACACCAAACTCATCAGACTGCTGACTTTAGTATGCTTGGTCTACTACATGTCAGTTATACTTCAATAAAGCTGAAAACAGTCTCATTCAGTCCCCATGTCCAATTTTTTGAGGTAGTCATGTCATAATCTCCATTTTGCAGAAAGGGAAACAGAGACCCAAGGGATTAAGTGACTTAACCATGGTCTCACAGACACAAACCTAGATCCTTTTCATCCAGAGCCCAGGCTCTTAAGCCTCAGATTACACAGGCAGAACCACTTTTATCTGCCTCTCATCCATCCAATGAGTATTGACAAGTACTGATCACATAATGTACTAGATTCTGGGTTTGGAGTAGGGGACACAGCAGGGACAGAAAAGGGCCTACCTGTGGGGAGATGTACCTATTGCTGGACCCAGGGCCCTTTTATACTTGACTTATTAGCACTGTCTATTGATTTTCTCTTTATTACATTCCTGTCTTCTCTCAAAACTGAAAAAACAATTGTGGGTTTCTGCCATATGCCAGGCCCACACTGGCTCTCTGCCTCTGCAGTGTCTCACAACACCATGAGATGGGGCTTACTTCCATCTTACAGCTAAGGCAATGGAGACGCAGGGAGGTGAAGGAGCTTGCCCTTGGTCCCACAGCCAGAAAGTAGCACAGCCAGGTTTCCGGTGTAGACCTTCTTGCCTCCAGAGCCTGGGATCCTCCCCTCATACCAAGCTGCCTGGAATCATGCAGTTGCTCCTGTGACCGGAGCCCAAACAAACCCTTTTTCCCTTGCAGATGAAATCTCAACCAGGCGCCAAGTCCCCATGGATGAAAACAGCTGTTCACCAAAGGTTCTGTTTTGTGTTATTAATTCACTTAAAAGGAAATTTGGTTCCTAACCAGCACTAATGTCATATCCATGCTCAAGAAGGGAGAAAAAATAAGTCTTAAACTTGCAAAGCTTGGGCTTTGTTGGATCCAATGTACTTCTGGCCTGTATCTGCAGCCAGACTCAACTCCTGCCCCTGCGGACCCTCCCCACCCCTCAGGCAGCCCTTCTGGAGCCCAGAGAGGGACTCCAACCTCCACTCCAGCTCCATCACGTGTGCAGTGGGGGAGAAGCCCTTTTATGCTGTGTTTCTAGTGGGACAAGGGATTGTCACAACAGATCGAGCAATTACTAGGAAATGAAGAGCAAATAACAAACGTGAACTCAGAGCAACCAGATGAGAGAGACAGCTGCTCGGGCTTCCGGTGCTAACATCAGCACGGACGAGCCTTGTGCTGGGGCCATCCTTTCTATGCCTTGGCCCCAAGTGGAGGACACCTGAACTGCCCCATTACTTAATTCTGTTTTCTGAACAAAGTGAAGCAGTACAGCATCAATGACAAGAGGGTTCAAGGGGACTTTATTATTACTACCACTACTACTACATCCTAAATGTAGTCAAGAGATAACAAACGTCGACACTATGCCAGGTCCCAGGAGGCAGATGAAGAGGACCGGCATGATCCCTGTGTCCCTGGAGCTCACAGTCTGGGAGGAAGACAGGCTTTGAATAGCTTAATTATTCCAATTTTTAAAAGCCAGAATATTTCTGGACACTGGTGAAAAATGCTATCTAGCTAAGAGGGGTGGAAGAGGGGAGGCCACCCCATCCTGGGGCCCTAACTGTATACCACCTGCCGGGAGCCAAGCTGGGGGGATT
Organism: Glis glis; assembly: GCA_004027185.1. Lineage (NCBI taxonomy): Eukaryota > Metazoa > Chordata > Mammalia > Rodentia > Gliridae > Glis > Glis glis. The sequence goes on from PVJS01009374.1 coordinate 48,199, forward strand.
GGGGTCACACACAGGCAGAGGCTGGCACAGTGAGTGGGAGGGCTCACTGACCCATCTTAGAGCCCAGCAGGCTGCTGGGAAGGCAGGTCGGCCTTCTGAGAACAGCGGGGAGCCATGGAGGGCTGGAAGAAGCAGGACAGGGACTGGTCAGACTTCAGCTTTAGAAAGATGCATCCTGGCTCCAAAGGAGAGGCTGGGGCCGGGGCTGGCCACGGGGAAACACGCACGGGCTGCTGTCACCCCTGGAGGAGAGGCAACAGTGGCTTAATGGGGTGCAGTGGAGGGCAACCGTCTGAGAAAACTGCCCAGCGTGTGACCTGAGGGGGTTTAATGATGTCAGCGAAAGTGCACTCCTCTCCACACACGATGGCCTGCTGGCAGCGCTCCCCCCTCCAGGGCCAAGCACTGTGAGTCCAAGGAGCAGCAAGGACACACAGGGCTTGTCCTGCATCCAGCACTGACCTCGGCTTTCTGGAATGCCCGCTTCTTCTGAGCAGGCAACACATCCAGACGAAAGGCCAGGGGGTCAGGTTCCTGAACTCACAGCAGTGTTTTCCTGGTCCGCAGCGTGCCCTGGGCCTGTGCGGGGAGCCCTCCCTCCGGCAGGCCAGCCCACAGCAATCCAGAAAGCTCGGCATATGCCGGCCAGCTCTCACCCGTGGCCTCCAGTTCCAGTCCAGGGTGAAATCAAGTCACTCCAGGGAAGTGTCCGCGGAGACACTGACCCTCTGCCCCAAACATGTCTGTTCATGCTGCCCCACCTCCTCACTCTAACCGGATCTGACTTTTCCTTAAACCCCCTGAGCAGGGCCACAGACAGCAAGGAGGGGAGATGCCCCCAGATGCCCCTTGCCTGCCCTGCCCAATGCTGAGTGCCAGCCAGTGCCCGGAGCCCAGTGGCAGGTGCCAGTGACACCCAGGGTCCCACCGCGCATGACTTGCAGACCAGGCTCACAGCCTTCCCTCTGGGCAGCCATGCTGCTTCCTGGCTCCCCCACGTCCTTCGCATGACTGTCACTCTCTCGCTTAGGCTCCAGCTCACAGCCTCCCCACCATCGCAGGGGCTCCAGAACACCAGGTGTGTGCCCTCCCACATCTGGTCCCCCAGGCCTCATCTCCACCCCAAAGGCTCAGCTACCACCCTTCAAGCGTCACCAGAGCTCTTCCCCCTCGAAGACTCCGAACTCCGAAACCCTTCTCCCTCCATGACTGCCCGGCCTCCCTCCCATCCCTCCTCCTGCCCACATCTCCACTTTGCACTCTTCTCTATGTGGGCCCCTCAGCCTTTTCTGCATCTCCCAGGCCACCAGCCCCTCTGGCCCATCGGGCCTCCCTCTCCCCAGGCGAAACACTGCTGACCGCCCTGCCTGATCTCTATAAACTGTGCTCCTGGGCCTCCTCCTACCTCTAGGGCTGCGTGCCCTGCCTTCTTCTGGCCCCTGTTCTTCCTTCTGCTCCCCAAATGCACAGTCCACTTCTCTACCTCCAATTCATACCTGTTTCTTCTCTTCTCAGTCCTCATGGCAGCTGCATAACCAGACCATGGCGGCCTCCCTTCTCCCCATCGCCAGCGACCACCCTGGCTCATCTAGACTGTTACGAAAGCCCCCTAACCATTCCCCCGACTCCACTGTCCTGTCTCAGAGTGAACATCCTAAAATACAAATCTCTCCATGCTATCTCTCTTTTAAAATCCCTCAGTGACAAAATTCATACTCCGTAGCCTGGGACACCTACACCTCCCTCCACAGCCTCAGTTCCCTCCCCTGCCCAACCCAGCACATCTGCTCAGAATGGCCCCTCCGCCCTGTTCCTGCCCCTCCAAGATGCCAGGCATCAGGTGCACCTGATCGGTGCTGAGTTGCTGGGTCTCTGGCCCTGGGCCTTGAGGCTCCTCTCCTGCCACCTCCCTTGCTGCCAACCTCACCATCTGTCCTTATGTGTCCCGGGCATCCCCTGGGTCATGGTATGGCCTTGCAGGAGAGACCTACAGACATCCCTCCAGTCATAGCCAAACTCCACACCCCCCAGACACCATGTGCACCTGAGCTTCCTGCTTCTCAACACTCTCAGCTGCCCCACTCTCCTGGCTCCCTCATTCAACCCTCCCCTCCTGTGGGACACATTCGCTGCCTCCTGTCTGCCCTACCCACTCTCTGATGCTCCTGTAGCCCCAACTACTACTACTAATAATACTACTTTTCTCTCTTTTTTTTTTTTGGTACTAAGGATTGAACCTGGGGCATTCTACCTCTAGGATACACCCCCAGCCCTTTCTATTTTTTATTTTGTTTTTTTTTTTTTT
>PVJS01009375.1:0-50492 GCA_004027185.1 Glis glis
ACACACACACAGATGTGGAATCCTGTTTAGGAGACGAAATTCAGGAGTTGATTTTGGATACATTAATTAAAACATCCAGGAATTGTTGGCTAGGTTGAGCAGGTACCTAGAACTTGAGTTTGGGAGAGAGGGCTGAGCGTTGGTGATTATCAGCATGTGGATGGTTGTGAAAGCCACGGACCTGGAGGAGACCACAAGGGGAGTGAGAGTAGACAGAAATGTAATGACACGGCAGAGCACATTCCCACCACTTTAGACCTTTAAATCACGCACAGTAATTACAATGCAAAATATTTTTGAGTTCTTATTGTGTTTCTGGCATTTTGCTCAGCACTTCACATGCATTATTTAATGTAATGTTCAAAATATCATCTGAAGAAGCTATTACTATTTGCTTTGTATTATGGATAAGAAAAATGAAGATAACAAATTTAATACACAAGTAGTACTTGTTGGAGTTTGATTGTGATCCCACGTCTCTTGAATCTAGTATTCACATCCATAACCACCAAGTTATAGTGTCTTGAAATTCAGGAACAGTAAGTCTACACACTTTTCTGAATATTCGAATTTGTGACTTGTTTTGGGTCATGGGGTTCTTTGATAATCTGATGCCATCTGTGGACAAGTGCCTTGGAAATATGCACACATGCAAAGAGATCCAACATTTTACATTCAATTTCAAGGTTTTATAGATGTCTTACATCCTATTCTTGGATCTTGACCATCTAAAGATCAAAGTATCTCCATGAGAGAATTTGTGCACGATAACCTCCACATTTTCCTTCATAAATGGTAATAAACACTTAATAAAAATTCATACAAATCTTTAAATATTATTTAATTTATTTATTGAAAAAGATGCATATTCAGAGAGGTCAATACTCTATACACACTGAGAAACCTTATTCTTTTCTCTATTCCAATCTACTTCATCCTACCCCCACACCTCATATTGGTAACAACTTCTGCTACTATTTGAGTATTTGTTCATGATTTCTTCATGTAAATATAGTTTCTCACCCAATCTTTTTCTTATATGAAGGCAAGATGTTATGCTTACAGTTCATTACTTTACTTTTATTAATATATCCTGGGTATCTTTCCTGATAAATATGTAGAGAGCCTCTTAATTCATTTGTATGTGTTTGTGGTGTGAATGTGTGTGTGTGTGTGTGTGTGTGTGTGTGTGAGTGTGTGTCTGTGTGTGTGTGTTTTACTGGGGATTCATTCACTTTTTAATTTAAATATATTTCATTATTGCTTCACTGGGGAAGACTGTGAAAGTTTTTCATATTTTCCATTTGAGAAAATGCTTCAGTGAATAACTGACAAAAGTTATTTTGTAAATATGTAGGCACATCTATCAAAATAAGTCTCAAGTAGAATATCAAGGTGAAAGTGTAAATACATTTATACTTTTTCAAAAGCACCTTAATGAAAATTTGAAGTATACAACAGAGCATTGTTAACTGTAGGCACTATAATAGGCTTTAGATCTCCAGAATTTATTCATCCTGCACAGTAGAAACTTCATATCCTTTAACCATCTTCTTCCTGTTCTCCTCTTCTCCCAGCCCCTGGAAACTGCCATTCTAGGTTTTCTATGAATTTGGCTATTTTAGATGCCTCATATAAATGAGATCACATAGTATTTTTCTTTCTGTGTCTGGCTTATTTCACTTAGTTTATACCTTCCAAGTCTGTCCATGTTGTCACTTTCTTTTTAAAGGCTAATAATAATATCCCATTGTACGATATACCACATTTTCTTTATTATTTTATCTGCAAATGAACATTTTGAGTGGGTAATGTTGATGGATACTCCACAGTTGCACTCTTTAGAGGACAAAACATTCTGTACCTTCTACAAGCAATATAAATGAATGCCTGTGTTTCTACAGCTTCCCATTAAGCTGGTGTAATGTTAAACGTTTGAATTTGTGTTAGTGGAATAGGTGAAGAGTATTATTTCTGTATAGACTTATTTTTTATTTTATTTGAGGGATCAGGACCTTTTCATATGTTTAGAGTTGCAGTTGTATTTAATTTCCTGAGAACTTTGTGTTTTCCAGTTTTCAATTGGGTTTTGGTTCCTTTGAACATGAATAATTCTACAAATTTATTACTTAAATAATCTGTAAAATCTCTCTATCTCTCTCTCTCTCTCTCTCTCTCTCTCTCTTCTTTTGGTACTGGGGATTGAACCCAGGAGCATTCTACCTCTGAGCTCTACCCCTTTTTATTTTTTGCAGTAGGATTCCATTACATTGCTGAGAGTCTCACTATGAAATGTAATCCTCCTCTCTCAGCCTCTCAAGTACTGGGATTATAGGTTTGCACCACCATGCCTAGCTTAGTTTTCTTTCTTTATTCCTGTATTGCCAATATTTCAGTAGTGAGTTCTTATAGTTATCTCTCAATGTTGTGGGATTTTCTTAATGGTGGGAGAAATCCAGCTTAATGATGAAACCCAGAGATATAAAACAATTTCTACCTCCATCAAATCTGGGAGATTATTTCTCCTGGAATTTCTTTGTGTGCCAAACCATTTTCATCTAAGATAGATATATTCTGTCTATCTTGAGCATTTAGCCTAGTCTATAACCTCTGCAATGGTCCTAATCAGTTTTTCTGTTTAGGGGAAAAATAGTAAATCAAGGAAGTCAGTTGATATTTTTTTCTTTTATTAAACTCACATTAAGCAAGGAAAAATTTTTCTTAGAATTCTTCTCCCAACTCAGTGGTAAACTATGCTCAATGGTAAACTTTGGTTGGGCAGGCTCATTAGTTCCTTTACCATTTACAATTTGAGAATATGTATTTGCAAGTCAAAACTTTATCTTGAAGTACCAAGAGGCACTTGTTTCCTGTGTCTATTCTCACATGAAAAGTAAACTCTCTTTTCATATTTCACTACTGTTGTATCTGTCACTTGAGTAATTGTTTTCACTGGCAGGAACACTATGGAAATAGCTGTTAAATTCTTTTATTTTTGTGTAGAGAATATTTGTACTCATGCACCTTGTAAAGTGATTACTAAGTTTTATGTTTAAGCAAACATTTTGATTTCCATTTAAGAATGATTACTTTCTTACTCTTTATAAGTCTTCATTTCCATCTCCAATACCAGAAGTTGGCTTTCTTCATAGGGACATATTTTGATCACTTCCTGTTTCATTCAGGGGAACATACTGCTGTGATCCAGAAAACCTGACAACAGCAACTTAGAGGAAGAAGATTTATTTGCTCACAGCTGAGATTTCATGGGTTCAGTCCATGTTTGGCCAGGTGAAGTCTTTGGAGCGAGGGAAAGAGAGAGAGAGAGAGAGAGAGTGAGAGAGAGAGAGAAAGCCCACAAGAGCTTTGCTCTCATATCATGGAGGTGGGAAGCAAGGAAGAGCTAAGGAAGAGGTTCATAGACACCTCTACAGTCCCCAAGGTCACACCCATGGGACCCCTCCTAAGTAATGAATCCCTACCTCCAACATGGCTTGTGGTCACTCTCTAGTGGAGCGGAGACCCCAGGAAGATGCAACCACAATGAAACCAGGACATGGGGGATGCAAAGAAGGAGACCAGCTCCAAGCAAATGTATATTTATTAACAGCAACAGACTTCTTTTATAGACAGAGTCCTGGGAACTTTGTACAGGAAGGCATTAGTCCAATCAAACCACATGTATCTTTTTTAAAACAAAGCTTCTAAGAATTAAGACACTGAGCAGTCAAGTGCTTATCACTTTCTCGGGGAACAAGAGCATGAATGTCAGGAGACTCGGATACTCCAAGGCCGTAGCCCCCCCTATGCTCCGTTTCTCATCAGAACAGGCTGCGCTCTTGTAGGAAGTGTGCTTCCTGCCAGGCTCGGTGTGCCAAGCCTAGAGACACACCACGTTCTCAGAGAACAGATAACATAGATCAGGCAGCTCCAGTCACCTCAGATCACCCACAATTCCCCCCCCTTTTTTTGTTGTTGTTGGTTATCAAGCAACTTGCTCCACATCCAAACAAGATTTTGACGCATTGGGTCAACTTCATTATATCTAATAAAAGCATATAAGATAAGCAAAAGCACAATAAAAATCAGCATTCCAGTTCCAGCACTTCCAACACTGTGGTTTAGACACTGAATGTATGCTCGAGGATCAAGTCCACTGAGCTTGTTTGCCAACATGGCAGCCATTTCATCAATCTTTGTGTTGGGAGAAAATTGTTTACTAAAAATCTCAAATATATCATGCTGTAATCATCTAATTTGCATGGTAGCATTACCTCCTCGTCCCTCCAAATGTTGTAGAATTTCTTTCCATTTAATCTGGCTATTATTATACTCATAAGGGGAAACACAAAATGTAGTAGAATTCCAATCACAAGGAAACATTAAATGCTCCTGTAATGATAAACAACACTGTCCAAGGCAATGAGTAGCTAATTTAAGATCATCAATTTCAGTCTGGAGTTGGCATCCATTTGAGCTTGCTCTACCCATAACGTATGAGAATCCTTATGCCATTCTTCCACAAAATACTTACTCTGGATAGAACTATGTAAAGCCACACCAGCTACAGTGGCAGTAATTACTACTGCTATAATCCCCGTAATTGCAGCCATTATTATCCCTACCATATGCTTAAAGCATTTTAAAATTTTTGTAAAAACTTGGCCCATCAAATGTGTCATAGAAGATCGTTCCCAAACCTGATTTATGGTTAGAGGTAGCCAGACATGAGTTCTTTGCTGCATGACAATAATAGAATCCCGGAAATGATTTAAAACAATGGAACTATTCAAACAGAAAAACAATTTACATTCAGGGCAAATAAATGACATATTTTGAAGCTGTACAGGGCCCACAAGCAATACAAAAGGCAATGGTACGCAAAAAGTCAAATTAACAGATAGTACTACAGTAAAGTTGTAGGTGGAGGCAGATCTAGATGTCCCACTATAAGTTCCGTTTGCCTCTTCAACAGGAAACAATGCAGCAGCTAGCTTCCACAAATGGGTTTTCGCAGGCGATGGGCGACCATGCATAAGCAACTGTGGTCTCTGTGTGGAAAAACCGCCATCAGCCTAGGCTAGCAGTTTCGCCGTCCTCATCTGGTCCTCCATCCTAGTTTCATTAGAGAAATCACACAAGGTGTCATTCCATTCAGAACAAGTTTTTGACCATGTTCCTGATATTCCCCAATCTATCCAACTGTTCCCTTGTACAGAGAAAAACTTTCCTCTATGGGAACGATATTGCTGCCATCTAAAAGGCTCATATTTAATGCTTTGATAGGCAAACATGGGACATTCTGAAAGACCATATGGCAAATATTTTGAATGGGTGGTATTTTTCCAATTTACATTAACAGAGCCTGCAGTGCACCAAATAAGACACATTTGTATCTGATTGACCATTGGTCCATGTTGAAGCCAATATTGTTTCCCTACTGGCAAGCACGGTGGCATAGCATAAAGGAAGCAATTCAAAATGAAAACTAGCATTTAAAGAACTTCCCTCTTCCTGGGGAAAACGAGGTGCTCGAAGTTCCCAAGAAGCAGGCAACATCCCCGCTGGAACCGAATGCACCACTAAATTAACAAACCCCCATTCCACTGGTTGTAACAATGGAGGATTAGGAACATAGGCCCAATAGGTATGGTTCACCTGAGAGCCTGAGACTTGCGAAGATGCGGTTAAAATAGCAAGCATAGCAACAAATAAATGTTCAGGAGTACAAGTTCTGCCAGATTGTTTTTCCATGCCCTGCGCAGGAGTGCACAGAGCTTTCAGTTGGCCCCAGGTGGGCACTAGAGCAGCAGTTGGTGGACTGCGCTTCTGTGGCTTCAAAGATAGGGCTGTGGACACTTGCAGAGGCAACTCATTTTCCTCCAACTGGCGCCGCCGGACAGCAGTCTTCGGCTTCCATCCGGGGGATGATGACCCATCGCGCTCAGGGAGCCATCATTCCTGTCCATCCTGCAGACGAATAAGAGCATATTCCCTGCCTCTCACCAACCTAACTGCTGACTCCCACTCTGCTTCTGGATCGATTTTTGCCCACACTGGCTGATTTAAAGGTACCATGCTTTCCTCTGAATAATGCACATCAGCTCTGGTCAATATCTCTGCTCATGGCAAGTTCATAAAATTAATAACAAACAATGCCTGCTGCAAAATCTGTCTAGGCAATTTAAAAACTCTTATTAACTTATAATAAGCCTCATCAGAAGTATCTAATTCCTGCATATTTCTTTTAATTTTTTTATTTGTAACTTTAATGTACCATGAGCATGTTCAATAACAGCCTGTCCTGTAGGATTATATTCTATGCCAGTTATATGTTTAATATCCCAATGTTTTAAAAATTACTGTAACTTTTGTGACATATATGCAGGCCCATTGTCTGTCTTAATACTAGCTGGAATTTTCGTGATGGCAAATACTTCTAATATATGTGAGATACCAGTATGGGCTGTTTCTCCAACCTGGCATGTGGCCCACATAAATTGAGAATAAGTATCTATACATACATGGACAAAAGACATACATCCAAAGGAGGGAATATGAGTAACATCCATTTGCCATATTTCATTAGGAGCCATACCCTGGGGATTAACCCCTTGAGGGTAAGTTCTCAGATGTAATGGCCTACATATTTTGCAGCGGCGTACTATTTCTTTTGCTTGTCTATAAGGGATTTTATATTGTACATGAAAACGATTTGAATTTGTATGAACTGCATCATGTTCCTCCTGAGCAGAAGAGAAAGCACTAACTAGTTTATCTACTTGTTGATTTCCAAAAACCAGAGGTCCAGGTAAGATAGAATGAGCTCTAATATGTATTATATAAACTTTATAAGGATAATGACGAAGCAACAATTGTAATTGTGAAAACAAAGAATATAAGGGCTCTGTATGATTAGAAATTATTCCAGAAACTATATTTTTAACAACTCCTACTGTATATGCAGAATCAGCTATTATATTAACATTTTCTTGAAAATATTGTAGAACCTTGATTACTGCTGTAAGTTCATTTTGTTGTGCAGAAGTATACTGAGTAAAAAAGATTTTATATTCTTTTACTGTCCAAAAAGCACATTTATTATTCTTAGTTCCATCAATGAAAACATTAACAGGATTAGGAAGAGGTTCAGAAGCTATAATATTATTTATAATAAAATCAGTCTTTTGTAAAAATTCCCAAAATTATCCTGCCGGCAAATGATATGCAATTTGTCCTGGGAAAGCAGCAAGAGCTATTTGTAATTGTTCACTTATTGATGAGAGGTATTCAAAAGTTTGTTTTGGTAATGGAACGACAATTTTTTGACATTCCATTCCAGACATTTGGATGCAACGAAGTCTACCTTGCTGAATGATTAAAGACATCATTTCATCATAAGTCATGATTGTTTTTCCAAATCTATGTTTAGTATAAATCCATTCTTAAGGACCAGCAGTTTGTGCTAATACCCCTGTAGGGTACTGAAAAGTTTTTATTAATAATAGCTTAACACTCTCAGATAGAACCAAGTGCTGTAAAAATCTTTCTTTAATGGCCTGTTCAACCATTTGTAACTCCTGTTCAGCTTCTAAGATTAATGAACAAGGACTAGTTAATTCAGTAGACCCTTAAAGAATATTAAAAAGATGATGCAACTGATATGTAGGAATACCCAAGGATGGGCAGAGCCTATTAATATTTCCCAAAAACTTTTGAAAATCATTCAATGTTTTAAGAGAATCCCTTCTAATGCTCATTTTTTGAGGCCTGACCATCTGTCGTTCTACCTAAAATCCTAAATATCTTTTTTCTTTTTTTATGTCCTCTTTATTTATTTATTTTTTATTTTTTTTAACTTTTTATGTTCATTTATTGGTGCATTGTAATTATACATTTTGATATATGTCAGGGTATGAACATCATACATGCACACATTACACATTTAGTCCTCCCTTCAATCACACCCTATTCCCTCCCCCTTCCCTCCCTTTCATGCTCCGGATAGTGATTGAGTCTTATAGGTTTGTGTATGTACATCATGTGCTATAGCGTGTTTCCCTCCACTCCCCTCCCAACTCCCTCAGTTATCCTAAATATCTAACCATATCATCTAATTGAACTTTTTCTGGTGCTATCAACAAACCATGTGTTTTTAATATATCAGGCAACTGTTTTAAATTATGTTTTAACTCAACCTTAGAGGGGCTAGCAAAAAGAATATTATCCATATAATGAGAAATATATACATTAGGATGCTGTTTTCTTAAAGGAGCTAAAGCATGATCAACATATATTTGACATATCGTAGGAGAATTCATCATCCCTTTGGGTAGCACTTTCCATTGAAAATGTTGATGAGGTCCTATATAATTTACATAAGGTAAAGAAAAATCAAAACGTTTTCTATCTTCTACATGCACAGGAATTGTGAAAAAACAATCTTGTAGGTCTATTACCATTACAGGCCAATCTCGTGGCAAAGCAGAGGGCTGAGGAAGACCTGATTGTAAAGCCCCCATTGGGTGCATAGTTGCATTAACAGCTCTGAGATCAGTTAACAACCTCCATTTGCCAGATTTATTCTTGATTACAAAAATAGGTGAATTCCAGGGCGACATGGATGGTTCAATATGCCCTTTGTTTAACTGCTCAGCCACTAACTCATGGGCAGCATCCAACTTAACTTTTGTCAATGGCCACTGTTTGATTCATACTGGCTGATCATTCCTCCAGGTGATTTTTACAGGTTCCATCTAGAAGCATACAAAAATCCTTAATTAGCCATATGTGCTCTCCATTGCTCTAATACGTCCCTTTCAGAAATTGTTACTGGAACAGCCAGAACATAAGGTTTAGTCACTGCTAATTGTCCCTCTTTAGTTAGTTAACTGTAAATAGTTGGAGCTTTGTTTTAAGGTACTAAAAGGCACTCCTACTCCTCTGATATCACAGGGCATTAGCTGTGCTGGCCATTCTGAAGGCCACTCACTTTCTTTAATGATTGTGATATCCAGTAATCTTTTTACCCTGAAGTGTTACTGTTAATTTAGGTTGTTGTTTCCCTATATTCATAGCCAGAAAAACATTTTTTGTATCTGTACTTACAAAACCTCCTTTTCTAACTACGTCTGTTTGACCCACAGAAATGTAAGGAAGTAAGGTAAGCTGTGCTATACGATCTCCCACTTGGAACTGAATGTCAGTAACTGAAGACATCATAATTTGTATCTCTCCCTGATAATCTGCATCAATAATTCCCCAATGAATAGTGATTCCCTTGCTAGATAAGCTAGATCTTCCTGTTACTAAACCAAAGGTGCCCTTAGGTAAAGGTCCAAAAATGCCTGTGGGTATTCAAACAGGCAACTGACCCTCTCTTAGTAAAAAAGACTTTATGGCTGGTATGTCCACTGCAGCACTGAAGTGGGTAGCTGGCTGTAGGGAAAAGATTGTGGGTTGCCCCCTGTTATTTGTCCGGGGCCAGGGAGCGGGCCCCAGGATGAGTTTCCCAAAAGAAATGAATTCATAACAGTAGGAGCAGTGGCATGGCCTTGAGGAGGCAAAGGATTGCCCATAACATCAGTCTTAGACTGGCATTCCTTGACCCAGTGTCTTCCCCTTTTATATTGAGGGCATTGGCTTGGCCCCTTGTTACCTTTTGGACTTTAACAGTACCATCAACTTTTTGACACTGCTTCTTCATGTGTCCTAGTGCACCACAGCCAAGGCACCTTATCCCTTGATTACTCTTTGGACTAACTTGCAGGGCAGCCATTGTTTTGGCAAATTAAAAGCCCACTTATTTGACTGAACTGTAATTGTAGATTCTAAGAAGCCAAGAACATTTTAAAGCATCGATTACTTTTTGTATATATGTAATTTACTTACAGATCATTCTTAAAAAACTAAGACTACAAATAAACATTATTAGTGTCCTAAAATGCCTTTCTTACCAAGGAAAGAAAAAAACTTTAAAAGCAATATACATTGTATTTGTAACCTCTTATAGAAACATGATTTTGATTGATTATTTACCTAGAAAAATAGACCTTTGTTAATATTTTTTGGAACATTTTTATTCTTAATCTCATGGATATATCTTAGATTTACTCAGTTGTTAAGATTTATTTAAGTCACATGAACTTAGAGGCATTTGATATTATGTTTTCTTTAAATTTAATGAGTGCTCAGTTAATAAGCCTCTTTATGGTACCATACAGATAGACATATATTTATATATATATACATATAAAACTGCACAGTTGGCAATGCTCGGTTAGCCTACAGTGGGTGACACTGAATTAAATGTATTCAGGGGGTCACTTTGTCTCCCCATGGCTGGCAAACACCCCACATCCACCGTTTATCTCCTCCTCCTTTTTTTTTTTTGTTTTTATGATACCAGAGAATTAACTCTTGAAGAGCTTCTGAGTAAAGATAGGAAGGGAAAAGAAATAAAAAGTTAGAGATGAAACAACAACAGAAAAAATAATGCCAAGGTCGCGGGTAAGCAGCATTTTACTTTCACTTTTCCACGCTCCCAGTCATGCTCTTTGAAAAGGGGAGTGTAATAGCTTAGATGGATGGCTTTCTTTTAAAGGAGCAGAAAGCTTAGACCTTTTACTAACCATCTGACCCTCTCCTATCTGTTGGCAAGTGTTTAATCACTTCCTTTTGTATTGATTGCCGTTCTTCCTCAGATACCTCCAGATCCTTCATGGAGCCTTCCACTACCTTTCCAAGTGAAGGTCTTGGTCCCGCATATTCAACACTAGAAAGTACAGACCGAGCTAAAGACCAAACAGTCCGGAATTGTAGTGGAATCTTTTCACCTTGTTTACAAGCTTTTTCTATATTATCTTTTACTCGTATCCAGGTCTCTATATCCAGGACCCTTCATCAGGAAACCAAGAATTATATTTAAGCACTACTTCTAAGCATTGCTCTATATCTTTAAAAGGTACCTTAATGCCATGCACTTTAAAAATATGCTGTAGCACAGAAGAAAAAGAGGTAGACTTAGCTTGTCCCATAACCCCGTTATTACTTACTATTTACAGAACCACCTTCCGAAAGCTAGCCTAGGGTCCCTGTTCGGGCGCCACTTGTGGTCGCTCTCTAGTGGAGCGGAGACCCCGGGAAGATGCAACCACACTGAAACCAGGACACGGGGGATACAAGGAAGGAGACCAGCTCCAAGCAAATGCATATTTATTAAGAGCAACAGACTTCTTTTATAGACAGAGTCTTGCTAATTTGGTACAGGAAGGCATTAGTCCAATCAAACCACCATGTATCTTTTTTAAAACAAAGCTTCTAAGAAATAAGACACTGAGAAGTCAAGTGCTTATCACTTTCTCAGGGAGCAAGGGCAAGAATGTCAGGAGACTCAGATTCCCCAAGTCTATAGCCCCCGTCTATGCTCCGTTTCTCATCAGAACAGGCTGTGCTCTTGCAGGAAGTGTGCTTCCCGCCAGGCTCGGTGTGCCAAGCCTAGAGACACGCCACATTCTCAGAGAACAGATAACATAGATCAGGCAGCTCCAGTCACCTCAGATCACCCACAGTACTTGACTTTCTGTGTCTGGGTTCTTTCACTTTACACACTGTCCTCCAGTTCCATCCATTTTTCTGTAGGCGACAAGATTTCCTTCTTCATGTACTTTTCATTCTTCCCTCAGTACTCTTATGGCTTTGGCTGTGGTACTGCAGCAAGTCTCGGAAGACAGTCAATAACCATGGAGGTGAGACTGTTACCATAGCCCCTTTTTAATACTCCATTTTTGCCTTGGAAGAGTAAACAAAAAATAATGCACATCTTCACAAATCACAGATTTTGCCATCAAGGACTTTAATTCTAGAAGTCATTTGCCTTTGAAAGCTATGTTAGACTCAGATTCAGTAGTGCCCTGGTGGCCCTTGATTTTCAGAGTACTTCTCATTATGTCAAAATGTCACTAGTTCCTAAAAGAAAAGCTAACGTCACTAGAAGTTGTTTCCAAATTCTAAGTTGAAATCTCTCCTGATGCCAAAAAGAAAAAAATAAATGCTTAAGGAAGATACACCCATCACCTGCTTCTGAAAGGAGGAAATGTTGGGTTGGAAATGTAAGATAGCATACACTCCAAAAGGAATGACATCCAGGTCATCATGAGCACATCTCACCACAAGCAGCATGTATGGATCACTTGGGATATTCTATTATTAGAGTGACAAACAATAGGGCAAAGACCTACTGGTATCTTAAGTCATGACATGTGTACTGATCTTTTTAGAGAAAAGACCACAGAAACCCAGAATCATGGATCAGAAAAATTTCACCCAAGTGAAGGAGTTCATCTTCTTAGGATTCACAGAAAATGTGGGGTTACAGCACATGCTCTTTTTTATCTTCCTTACCATTTATATCATCAGTCTGTTAGGAAATCTAACCCTGATTTCTCTGATCTATGCTGACTCTTGGCTCCACACACCCATGTATTTCTTCATTGGAAACCTGTCATTTCTGGATCTCTGGTATTCATCTGTCTATGCCCCCAAAATCCTGATGACCTGCATCTCCAAAGATAAAAGCATCTCCTTTGTGGGCTGTCTGGCTCAGTTCTTCTCGGCTGGGCTGGCCTACAGTGAGTGTTACCTGCTGGCCGCCATGGCTTACGACCGCTATGTGGCCATCCACAACCCCTTACTTTACTCCCAGGCCATGTCTCCAAAATTGTGTGGCACTCTTGTTGCAGCTTCATGCCTTGGTGGCTTTATAAACTCAACTCTCATCACCAGTGAGACATTTACGCTGAGCTTCTGTGGTAACAATGCCATTGATGATTTCTTTTGTGATCTGCCCCCTCTTGTAAAGTTGGCCTGTGATGTGAGGGAGAGCTACCAGGCTGTGCTGTATTTCATACTTGCCTCCAATGTCATAACTCCCACTACACTTATTCTTGCCTCCTACCTCTTCATCATGGCAGCCATCTTGAAAATTCGCTCCACTGAGGGCTGCCTCAAAGCTTTCTCCACCTGCGGGTCTCACCTGACAGCTGTCACCCTGTACTATGGCTCAATTGTCTTCATTTACTCTCGGCCAAGTACTAGCTATGCACTGAAGCAGGTAAAGTTATGTCCGTGTTCTATACTGTGGTGATTCCGATGTTGAACCCCTTGATCTATAGCTGAAGAAATAAAGATGTCAAAGAAGCTTTGAGGAAAGTATTAAACAGAACAAAGTTTTCTTAAGTGGAAATACTTGGTAAACAAACTCTTCAAAAACAACAAAAGTTTATCTCCATTTCATTATTGTGATCCTATCTCTTCAGAAACAAACAAATGAAAGAAAAATCATTTCATTATTGTAAACAACTATTGGCATTTTTTAGGTTGGCACTTATGTATTTGAGTATTTAAAAATGAAACTGAGGCATTTGGAAAGACTTTTATGCATGCAAGCTTGAAACAGAGTCTATAAAAAATGAATTGTCTATGAAATTGAATCTGATAAGTTTGAGAGAAAGAAGATTCATTACAAAATCAAGTAGTATTTCTTAAGATGTCATTATTATTGTTGTTGTTGTTGTTGTTATTTTTTGTGGCGGTGGGGATTAAACCCAGGGCCATTCTACCTCCAACCTACACCATCATCCCTTTTTATTTTTTTGTTTTTTTGAAACAGGGACTTGCTAGGTTCCTGAGAGTCTAGAGATATTGCTGAGGCTACACTTGAACTTGTGATTCTTCTGTGTTAGCCTCATCTGTACTGTGATTACAGGAGTGGACCACCATGCCTGGATTATCTTCAATATTTTACACTTTGGATAAGAATAATATAATGGTTATCAAATTATCAGGATTTGATGGATTAAATGACTTCAAGTAAATAGCTCATAGCTGGGAAAATAGGAATGTAAACCCAGAAATTACATCTCCAAAGGTATAGACCTCACTTCTTAAGAGAGAAAGTTAGTAAGTCACACTAAACATATCATCTGTAAAATTCTCCTAGATACAGTTTCTTATTTTTTTCTGGTTCTTGCTTACTGGTTTGTCATGACTTGAGATAAGAGATTTCCTAAGTAATTGATGAAGTAGAGAACCAATATTACTTATAGCCAGCTACTGTATATTTCCAATAAAAAAGTGTTTTCATTAATAATCAAAACATCAAGGGTAACAGTATAAGATGGACAAGAACACAGAACTGTATATATAAATAGAGTCAGAATAAAGAAATTTCAAATGTTTTATACCCAAGGAAGAGTCAGAAGGAAAATCTCTATGGTGTAAAGTATATTGATAACAACTAAGTATCTATGGATGATTGTATTTCCTTTTTTCAGTTTTATATATAAATTAATTAAACATTAGAGAATACTTCATTGTGGTGTATCACATTTCTTAATTTTAGACTCTTTTTTTACATGTGAAACATGAGGTTGTTTCAACATAAAAAGGCCTTAGTGTTCATAACCAAGTGTATTAGTTTGCTCGGGATTCCATGACAGAACCCCACATACTGGGTGGCTTATACAACAAACATTTATTTTTTCACCGATTTGGAGCCTAAAACTCCAAGTTCAAGGTACTGTCTGGGTCAGTTGACTTTGACATCTCTCTCCTTGTCTTATAGATGGCCACCTTATTGCTGTGTTTTCAAATGACCTTTTCTCTGTATACTCAAGTCCTTCTTGTCTCTTTGTGTGTTTGGATTTCCTTTTTATAGACATCATTCATTTTGGATAAGAGTCTACACTAACTGTCTCCTTTTATTCATATTGGATAAGGGTCTACTTTGTCTCCTTTTAGCCCATCATATCTCTAATGACCTTATTTCTAAATGCAGTCACATTCTGAGGCACTCTGAGTCAAGGATTCATCATCTAAATTGTAATCAGTCACCATTCTACCTGTAACACTAACAGCGGGATGGACAGCGGTTTCCCAGTGGAGGAACCAGGAAGGGTGTCATCCCCAAGAACTGACCTTCCTGACTAAGGGGTAAGCACCTGGGATGAGGGGCAGCTAAGCAGTTTATGACCTCTTCCTGTGACCTCAGCTGAAATTAGAATGGGACACAGAGCCTGGCTTTGCTGCTAAAGGATCATGGCTCTTCTAAACTTACACACACACACACACACACACACACACACACACACCACACCCTTCTAAATATGGTCGAATCTAGTGATATACCTGGTCCTCATTCCTCATATACAATTTGAATTTTAGCCTGGAATACGTGGTGACACAGGCAGCCTGCTGCAAAGGCCAAGCTCTGCTCCATCTGGCCCCTGAGCAGCTTAAACAACCCGGGGGAAGACCAAGTGGAGTCCACCAGGCTGAGCCCTTGCAGCCACCAGCAGACATGAGCAGGTGTTCCACAATGAGTCCAACTGCTTGGGCAGAGCCAGGAGTGGGGGGCCTCTCAAGTCTTTCACCTTTATTGAGGGTGTACAAGTGAGGCACATTGATCCTTTTCACTTGAAACACCTATTTGCTTATTACCACCCCATCGTGATAAGCACAAAATGGGAGACTTACCTGGACACCTGACTGATACCTTTCAGTCTTCTTCCTCATGTTAACTGATGCTATACTGTGGTGAGCCATGCTCACGCCATGCTGGGTGAGCTGCTTTGGGCAGAAAAGACTTTTTGCAGCTACGTGCAGGCATACATAACTTTTTACTTCCCTTTACCCTTGATTTAACTTGCGCACATAAGATGTTTTTCTTTCTGGTGTTTTTAGATATCCTTTGTTATTCTTGACAGAGCTACATTAGCATTGTGATTTATGTTTAGAGTGAGATGTTCTGGTCAGATGGTTTTTAACTTAGAAAGAAGTTAACAGGTATAAGGAAGTAGTGTGTTGTTTTTCTCCATGGGTACAATGGGACTGAAAGTGTATAAAAAATGTACCTAAAAATAAAGAGCTGAGTCCGAGCTCAGCGTGGCTTGGCTCCCCTTGTGTTCTGTCTCATTTCAATCCCCACTCCCCTTCTTAGGGTAGCATTGATCTGGCTGGATCGGGTCACTATACTTTGGCTCTGAATTCCTAAAACATCTTTTGATGGGGCCATATGTTGAGTGAATAAAAGTTTCATAAACATTTAAGCACTTTCATGATCAGGGAAAGGTGATACAGTGGTACAATTTCATTGGGTTTTTCCAATCATTCAAAGTGATTGAGGCCTCATGATTTCTATGTGGCCAAAAGAGTTTGTTACAAAAAGTGGAAGAGGCTCTGCCATTCAGTGGTTCAGAAGCTGTTTATGGGGCACCTGACTTAATCCTGAAACTGGTCTACACTGAGGATCTGGCAGGTAACAAGAAGATAATTATTGTGGTTAAGGGTATGGCTCAGTGGTAGAACACTTGCCGAGAACATGAGAGGCCTTGGATTTGATACCAGTAGACATGCTGGGTGTGGTGGAATGCACTTGAATCCCAGTATTTGGGAGGCTGAAACAGGAGGATTGCAGGTGCAACTATGAAGAGAACCCAAGTTCAGGGTTGTGATTCCTATACCCCCATGGCTGGAAACTCTCTGTGGTGTGTAGGGCATCCACACTTGTCCCTTTCACAATGCTCAGTTCTTTACAGCTAAAGCAAGTTTCAGGATGCAAATTCTCTTGGTGTGAGTGAATGTTTGTGTTTGTCCCAAAGAGAAGGGGATGCATATCTTTCTTTTGAAGGAGGCACTTCTCAATTTACTTAAAAAAGAATCCAAATCATAGGCTCTAAAATCTCCATATACTCAGGCACCTTTTGGGTCCTGCTGAATACAGAGTTGAATTCTGCAAAGCAATTACCAGGAATTTTAGAGCAATTTATCATGAGAAAAAAGGGAATATTTATTGTTTCTTTCACTATGTTTTGACATTGTGCAGTTTTGACTGTTGTTCTTAATTAAGAGATTTTGTAGGTTTTGATGAAATGGTCAAGCTCAAATCATCTGAGACCTAGAGTTTAATTTTCATTTTACACAGGATATTTGTCTTTTGTAAACAAGCTTCTTTCTCAGTATTTTTGAACAGGACCTAAAGGCTATGGAAAATTACCACCCCCTCCAATTCTGAGGCAGACCGGTTGAGTGGAGGGTGTCCTGGCAGAAGTGTGGGTTAGCAGGGAGGGGGAATTTTGGGCTTAAGTTCATGGCATCTGCCTACTGGCACAGTAGCATTTCCGTATTATAACAACAGATAACATGTGAATTCCTGAATATTCACAGAAATATCAATGAAATTCAGACAGGCTCTCTTTCAGTGGTGTCCAGACCAGAACTTTCTAGCACTGTGCTGGGAATTCCCAATGTGCATGTGATATTGATCTCTTCATCTTTCCATTTTGATTGGTTAGCTGGTCAGCCACAGTTCCCAGACTGATCATCATGGAGATGAGTATCCGATTCCACTTACCCCTATGTTTCATATACACTTTAAAATTTTTTGTTTGTCTCATTTCAGAAGAAATTTTGGTGGTATGCAAATATAAATCATTTATGCTTTTAAAAATAATGACAAACTTTCAAATATTAACAAATTAATGGCTTTAGAAGATAGAGCAACATGTTTAGTGCACATTCTTCAGCCTGGATGTTTAGCTCCTTCTTGACATGAACTCAACTGATCTTTCCCGAACTGCACAAAGTTAGTCAAACATGAAATCAAATGGGATTGTCCCTAATGTGCCTTCTCTCCAGTATTTGTCTTTATTAGCCACACCTCTAACCTTTCTCCTCCTCACCTTCTGCATCATATATTCATTTGTTTCCTGCTGGATCTGTTCATCTTCTTTATCTTCGCTGGCCCCTTTACTGCCCTTTTCCCAGTAAAACAACCTGAAGCTTCTCTTTGAAATAAAATATCTCCTTCTGCTCTTTTTCTATTTTCTTGATTACCTGTTTGGGGAGTTTATTCAAGTTGGTAGCTTTTGCCTTGCTTTCCCTTCCAAGTTCCTGAGAATGTTTTCTCTAATTACTTTCAGGACATTTCCATTTAGGTTTTCTTCCTTTCATTCCCTTCCCTTCCCTTCCTTTCCTCTTTCTTTCTTCCTTTTGCTTTATCAGTGGATTGCAATAATACATCATAGTGAGGTTCAACGTGATAAAAACACACACAGCTCTTGGCATATTTCCCTCCAAATTCCACCCCGCTGCCCCCTGCTCCCTCCCCACACATGTTAGTGGAATTGGTGGTAATACCTTCACATATTGCCATGGTATTATTTGAACTGTTTCCTTCTCAATCTTCCCTCTTTCCTTCCTAACTCCTTGCCCCAATACCCTTCCACTACTCTACAGGTCTCTTTCTACATTATTTAAAGTCTCTTGTGTTTCTATTTTCTCTTTAGTTTTTAGTAACATAATCTGAATAGGTTTAGAAGCAACCCTTGATTTTACTCCATTTCCTATATTTTCTCCCTTGATTAATATGATCAATAGTTCCAACATCGTGGTCTTCTGAAGTTTTCTCCAGTATTTAATTACCATATTCCATGTTTCCACAATCCACAGTGGGCCCCGTTTATTCCTTTTCATTTCATATTTGTATCACTCTCTTGTGGCTTCAAGATGTGCTATTCTGGAGCTCCATTCCAATGATACCACTCTCTAGCTCAAAGGCCTTTGCAGTTGCCTCTGACGACACTACCCTTGAAGACCTCATGGTGGGTTCTTCCACATTTTTCCACATAGACCCATGTAGTCTACTAAACCAAGAATGTATTTCTGAACCTAGAATTTTAGGTTGTTTTTAATCCAAAATCATTTTAGATTGTTTTCCAGGCCAATCTGCCATTGCTCTAACTCACTGAATATTCATCAAGCCATTCATGGAATGCCTACTTTATGCAAAACAATAGGCTGAGACTGGTCAAGAAATGGTGAGACTTCCAGAGAAAACTATGTAAGTAGAAATAATAGAAAGATATTCTGAGTGATGTTGAACAGCTGAGGCAGACTACCCTCATGAACAAATGAAGTTTAAGTGATCTTTGAAATTTCTCGTGAGAGAGAATGCTATTATGTTTGCCTTCGGATACTTAATGTGGGGCCAAACTTGGAAAATGCTTGGACGCAGCCTGCAGTCTCTATTATAGAAAATGAAGCTCAGTCGTTCATCAGGGTGACCTAATAAGAGTGGGAAGGGAATAATCAACCAGATCTTGGACTTAAGGAGCTGTCTCTTTTCCAGCCAAATAGAAGACACCTTTAAATGTAGAACTTCTTGGTCAGTTGCTATTGGGACTGGATGTAGCAATTCTTTTAAGAAATTTTAGAGAAATTCTGATTTTTCCATGTGAAAACATAATGTATATAGGCACTAATGACACATAGGTGGGAACAATAATGAAAGTCTGAAGTGAGTATTGAAATATTCAAATATACTTTAATGCTAAATGTAATCATCTTTGAAGAAAAAGAAGTTCAAATATTTGGAAAGAAATAAGCAAAAAGTTGTGCTTCAACAAGGTCTTTGTAAATAAATGATTCTCTCCTGAGGGAAATTGCACTGTTCTCTAACATGCTGTCAGATGCCTCTCCTTTGGCTCATTTCTTATGTCCACTTCATCTGTAAAACTTTACCTGTTTTCTAGCTTATCCTCCTTGACTAAGATGATCTAACCATCTACTGGTAGGACTAAGTTCAGTATCCTAATGAAAAATAAAAAGAACGTACTCCCATTTTGTTTTTTCACCCTGGCAAAATCATCTTTCTTCTGTTTCTTGTTTGCACAGAGACCTCCACTGAAGGGATTATCATGTATCTTTCAGATTCACACTCCTGGCACACTCAGGTATGCCCACAGAGCTATTTAATTCCCAGTTAAGTAGGGAAGATTTCGTTCACACCCACCAAGCCCCTTCAGAGTTACAATTAGATGCATGTTTCTGCATCATTCGTAGTAAGCATCCTTCCAGAGGGCGGCAGATTTCTTTAAAGCCCTGTAGGAAAAGGAGAAAAGAAACAGGAGGTGAAACTATAATGGAAGAGGAGCTTCTTCCAGGAACAGTTGCCCTTCTGCCTGACTCAAGGCAACATCATTTCCAGCTATTTCTGACAAGTGACATTCTCTGTTGTCTATGGGAGGGCATGAAATACATGGAATTGTTTTTAGCAGGTGAGTTTGTTTTTCCTTTATGGAGAAGATCAGAGTTTTCTTTTCATCTTATTCTTTTCTGTATCTGTATACCTATATATCAAGCCATCCTATGTCTGCCTACCTACACTATTTTAACATGAGGAGATTTTTCTAGGCTCTGTGTATAGAGCAATGGAGAGGACAGATGTGAATATACTTTGCCCAGAGTCCCTATTCTAGCTTGGGAGATATGTACTAAATAATTACTACCCAATATGTTGTTTAATCATAATTGTGATAAAGGCAATCAAGGAAGAGAACCAGGTGCTGCCAAGAGCATGTGATGGATTTAGTCTTGGAGATCAGTGAAGACTGACATGAGGAAAAGGAATTGAGATGAGCCTTGGAGAGTGAATGGGGATTGACAAGATGATATGGTATGAAGGGAAGCGATGATTTGCAAGAATGTTCCAGACAGAATAAATACTGACAAAGGGAGCAGATGGCCAGAGGCAGGGAGTTCTGTAGCAACTGAAGGTAGGGCAGATATCTGGAGGGCAGAGAGGGAAGAGAGGATTGTGTAGAGTTTGAAGCTGGGGCAGTAGCCAGGGATCAGATGAGATGAGGCCTGGCTTGGCTGTACCTCTTCAAGGAGGAAATACTTCAAATGCTATGTACATATATGCAATTATCAATATCAATCTCAAGAAAATGTATGGGGAAGGAGAGGGAGTGTGGTGGGATCCATAGGAAAACACACCAAGTGCTGTGTGCATGTATGTTCCTATCACTCTGACCCTCATTATGATGTATAATTACAATGCACCAGTAAAATACACTGAAAAAGATATTTTACTCTCAATTTAAAAAAGAAAAAAGTTATTAAACACAGACCATTGGCTGTTAATTTGACCAGCACTGTAGGAAGCTGTATGGAAATGCTTAGGATGAGTGTGGACTTTTAGCTCCTGCAAGTCTCACTACTGATGGACACTTACCCCAGCCTGAAATGCACATTATATCCCATGAGACCTGCATATTTCTAAGTTTGCAATGGTGGAACAGCAGATATGATAGTATTCCTACCATCTAAGTTCTAAAGCATGTACTAAGTTCTAAAAGGGATACAAAGCCTTAGTTTCAGGAAGCTCAAAATATAAGACAGTAAGGTATTTTCACTAAGAAGTATCTAGAAAGAAATAGGTGAATGGTAGGTGATTCTATATTATTATCATTGTTGGTATTGTTTCCTATAGTGTCCTGTGTTTATGCTGGGCTCAAAGGTATCTCTTAATAAATGGATTTGGATGAATGATTCACAACCTAGTGAGTAGTCTGGGACTGACAGTGAGAGAAATAAGAGCAGTGAGCCAAGAGAAATTATGCTGTTACCTGACAATATCTCCAAATGCCTTCAGCATGGGCTTATTCACGTACTGCAATCCGTGCCTAGCACACAGTGACCTCACCAGAGGCGCCACTTTGTGATAATTGTGGCGTGGCATCGTGGGGAACAGACTAAGGAAACAGACAGGAGATGCAAAACTTAGACCTAAAGGGAAACCCAAGGAGTTTTCTTTCCTGTATTACCAAACAAAAGAAAATGATATCAGTAATGTAGACCCAAACTTGACAGGGCAGAATCCTTCTGGGAAGCTCAAGAACTCCTGCCAGGACACTCTCATCTTATCTCTTAACACCCCTGCAAGCCATGTGGGTGGCAACTGCTTGGGAAATGTTATCAAAATAAATATTAGCTCCATTGAATCTGTTTACTTCTGGTCAGGTCAAATGAACTTATGGGTTCTTTATCCTTTTGAATTACCTAGGGGAACTGCAGGTTTCTTTCCCCTTTTTTTTTTTTGTTCAGTCTTTCTTTCTCTCAATCCATCTAACTGCCCCATGAATAGGTGAGTCATGGTAAACAACTAGACTAAGGACAACTCATGGTAAATGGGGGAAAGTTCTCAGATGGGAACAAGGTAAGGAGAAATGGGTTTTATCCAAGGTTTTCCAATAAACAGCCAGATGACCTTGTTGGGTTTTAACCTCCTTTTTGATAAAATATGAATCACAGTCCTTTCTTATTTTGCCAAGATTTTTAAGAACTAACATAAGAGAAAGGATGAGAAAATTCCACAAAAAGGCACAAGATCTCTTTGCTTCTCTGGCTCTCCCAGATAAGGCTTAAAGAAGATATACAAAGTATCTTCCCAGAGTATTCTGGAGAGATTCACCCTCCAAGTATTATCACATTCTCCTTCTTTATTGTATTTCCACGTAACTGATCCTTTGGTAAAGTATTCCCAAATACCATTTGGAAATTGCATAAGGGGCTGGATTTCACTGTTGCTTACTTTGTAACTGTGGCTCTAATGAGAGAGATATTTAAGTTAAATTTTAATTAAATTTCAGCACATCTTGCTTACCGAAGTGTGTACACATATACAAAATCAATTTCTAAGACTGAATGTATGCTGGGTGTGGTGGAGATCACTTGTAATCCTAGTACTTGGAAGGCTGAGACAGGAGGATGGCAGGTTCAAGACCAGCTTCAGCAACTTAGTGAGACTCTCAGTAACCTCCTGAGACCCTGCTTCTAAGAAAAAAAATAATTAAAAAAAGGCTGGAGGTATAGCTTGGAGGCAAAATGCCCTGGGTTCAAACCTCAGTACCAAACTGTAATAGAGTGTTTTAAATTTCTGATATATATTAGAATGTTAGATTTAATAGTCTTAGATCTCTATCCTCAATGTAGTATAAATGTTTTACAATAATTTAACTGTTTGCAGCGTCAAATAAGTTTAGAATAGATTAAAGAATAAAATATTGTTTAAACAGCCTTAAGTCCATTTTGTAACCAGCTCCCAATTTCAAACAGAGGGGTCAGGCATAGGGAGGGAAACAGTTTGCATAAGGTTTCTCAAGATAGACAGAGGGCAACAGCCTGGAGCCAACTCCACCCCGGTATCCGGGCAAACATAACTCAGATAAAGGGCCCTCTTTTATGTACTCCCTGAAATCTTTTGGCCATCTGTGTGCTTTACATTCCCGCTTTTAAATATAAACTTTTAAAATGTTAACTGTCAAGGCTGATGAAAAAAAGTAGTTTCTGATGCAATGACCATGACTTGCAAAATAACTGTATATAAGATGCCCCTCTCCCCTGAATTGGGGCCCTTGCCGACTCTGTTGTGACAGATGCGCTTGGGTCCAGGTTTGACCCTGCAATAAAGTGTGACCTTTATCAACTCAATTGGCACGGTCAGTCATTCTCTTGGGGTGAGTCATAACAAAACAAACAAACAAACCTGAAAATTTCTGGAAAACTAAATAAAACCTGAATGTACCTGGTACATTTCTAAAATTTTCCTTCATTTTCTTACAATTGTCAGACCTCCTTCATTTCTTTCTTCCTTCCCTTACCGTTAATTCTAACAGAAATGTAGAAGCCTTTAGAAAATCTTGAATCATTTTTTTCCCTTCTGAGATTCTAAACTGAATGACTCTGTACTATATTTTGGGCCATTATAAGGGTCTACCCTTGACCCATCATGGACTATTTCTATCACTTACTGGTGCTCGATTTGGAAGTTCAGGTGCCCAGTGAACCAGTCATTGAAAAAGGACTGTTCAACATTACAGGTTGACAAGACCTGCAAAGAAAAAGCTTGCATTAGATATGAATCAGCCTAAATGTCAAACAAAGCAAATGTCTGTTTATTCTGCTATTCAGTCAACCATCAACAAGTGCTATTGAGTACCTGTGTTGTACAAGAAACTATGAGGGATATAAAAGATACACAGTTCCAGCTTTGAAGAGTTTACCATTTAAAAAGACAACAAGACGTTTTGCTATGAAGTACATACAAGTAAATAGATATGAATGAGTCTTTAGGATTTGAAGAGGAAAAGTCACTATCAACCCTTAAATAGAGAAGACAAAGGTGTCATGAATGATCTTTGGCCGATGGAGGTGAGATTGAAGGATTACGGTGGAGATTGTAGGGGTAGATCGCCATTTCTACAGAGTGGACTTGAAGAATTCGAAAGGAGGAAGAAGATATTCAAGGGCCCTAACCAAGGATTCTGTTCATGGAAATGCACCCAGTACAAGTAATTTCATCTGTAATATCATGTATTTTATTGTAAACATCAATACAGAGTTCATAGGTCTCTTTGGTAGGCCAAGATTAAGAATCCATATAGATGCCATTTTATTCAATGCCAAAAAGGTTTAATTTTAGCTAGGATTCTTGCTATATTGAATGTTAATACATGGTTGTTCTATGTTAGCGTTAGTGCAATTGTAGTTCAGAGAATTTTGAGGTACCCAAGATATTTTATTTGGATCCATAGGTTGAAACAATTTCTATGATACTCCTAAGGTATTATGTGCCTTTTGCATTCTTGTTCTCTCAAAAATGTATAGTAAGGATATTCCTGAGGTTTCTAAACATGGGGTGGGATCATCTTTCTGATATTTATGTTTATTGGCATTATTCTTATTATATTATGATTAATTATTAAATAAACATTTAAAATTTTCTGTTTTAATTTCAAATGTACTATACATCAGTGGACATAATCTATATAAAAAAGCTCTTTGAAATTTTCAAAAACTTTTGAGAGTATACAGTGTTTTTGTGGTTTTTGTCATCGTAAGCAAATGGAAGACATTTTCAAAGACCAAAAGTCTGACAGCTTAGTGGAGAGGTTTTGCTAACTTCATATATTAGCTATAAATGTGACATGGTAATATATTATTTTAATTAAATTTCTTAACATAACTTCATGCTATGAATATTAGTAGGTACAGTGAATGAAATTAGAATACAAAGTGGTACATTCTAATAGATATTTTCAGGGATATTGCAAGCAAGACAAATCTAAATATTAATAAGTCCCTTTCATAATAAAATTACAGAACAAAGAAGCAAACAGGGAAATGTTTACATTACAGACAAACTGTTAATATTCCTAGTTGATAAAGAGTTACTGATACTCAATAAGGAACATGAGTACCCAGATGGAATAGGAATTGATAGGCAATTCATAGAAAAAGAAATATGAAGAACCAGTAAAAAGTATTTTTTGAAAATACTTTTGAATATTGAGAAGTATTCATCCTAACTAGTGATTAACTAAATAATAAATGAAAACTAAAAGATAAGAAGTGGTTCTGTGATGAGAAAGTTTGACAACTATTCTTCTACACCCGATAGGGGGGTCCTCTGAGTTTGGGCATGAGCTGGGGAAAAAAACAAGATAATGACTGGATTGTAGCTGGGCCAGCAGAAAGAGAATATGGCTTAGAGGCAGAGGTGTTTTCAATTGATCAGAACTTTGTTATGCATTAATGGCATGTTTGGAGAACATGCCATGTCCTCTCTCTGGAATGCCCTATCCACGTAATAAAATGAGGTGATTTCCAGGGTTCTTACAGGTGTAATATCCATTCTGTAATTTCATGAGTCTCAGGTTCACTTGAAAGGCTGTGTCATGTGGGATATTTGAGCAGAGGTCAGCAAACCTTTTCTATAATGTGCAAGATAGTAAGTATTTTAGTCCTCTCCTGGACACTCCTCAGTTCTGCTATTGTATCATGAAAGCGGTCATAGATGATATGTAAATGAGTAAGCATGGATATGTTCTCATAAGACTTTATTTATATAAACAAGTAGTAGGCCAGATTTGGCTCCTGGGCTGGGTTTGACTGACTTTTGGTTTAGAGGAAAGGCTCTAAAATCAAATGGCCTGGGTTTAAAACCTGCTTCTATCACTGCCTAGTTGTGTGGTCTTGGACAAGTCACTGAAACTTTTCATGCCTCAATTTTATTATCTTATAAAGTGAGAATAATCATGGTGCATACCTGTGTATTTACAATGCAAAGCACTTCACAGTGCCTGGCCATTGGAACACATTTTGTGCAGGTGAGTTATGGTTATTTGAGAAATCAAGTTCTCAGCCAGTCTGGTTGGAAGGATTCTCCCTCAGGGATTCCATGTTTACCTGAGTGCTGAACCAGTCTCGGTTCTCCTCATCGCTCATTTTCATTGGTATGTGGCTCATCTGGGAAACACAAGTAATCCAGGGACTTTCAAGAAACCTTTCAGGGAATAAAGGGAGGGAGTGATGACTTTTTAGGGTGTTTCAGTTGCAATCACTGGGTGTGGGTAACCCCTGGCAAACCAGCACAAGCATTGGAAGAAATGAGAGATTCCAAAGTTCCCATAAAATGGTGGTCATACATTTTCCTCCCTGAATGCCCTTCCTATCTAGAGTTGACACACTTGCATTTATCCATGTAACCTTCCCTGCTTCCTAACTCATGGGAACAATACCTCCAAAGGCCTCTGGAGCTCTGGTGAAAGGGTTAAACACAACAGGTTCCCCCAAGGGCTTATGCAATGTGGTTGGCAGCCTGGACTTTGTCATCAGAGCTGGGTTCAAGTTCTGTCTTGGCACTGGCCTTGTCCCTTACTTGTTCTAGTACCTAAGGGAAGTGATTTAATCTCTCCACACTCCAGTTCCCTTATGAGAAAAATGGAGGTGATTGTATCTACATTGCAGGGTTATACGGGATTACATCAAATAAAATAATGTGTGCAAAGTCTTTAAAAACATGTCTGGTGCATCATGGCTGTCATTATCCTCATAATTTTCTAGGATTTAGAATAATAATACAACAGGATGAGGAGGGAATAAATTGGAAGTTGGTGATGGCTGTTTAGGCTAAAGGATAGTTTTAAGTCATTTTGGTTTGGGGAAAAATCTAGTGTCATAAAATAATTTTCAAAAATACCTATCCAGGAGGATCACAAGTTTGAGGCCCACCTGGGAAAATTAGTGAGACCCTGTCTCAAAATAAGAAATAAAAAAATGTTGGGAGTGTATCTCAGTGTTGGATTTTCCCAGGGTTCAATCCTCAGTTCCACCAAAAATAAATAAATAAATGAAAATCCTGTCCTATCATGACTTTATCAGAGGATAAAACATCTAAACAGATTGCAGTTTTGAAGTACTTGTTGAGCCAAGCAGTGTGGCGTATACCTATAATCCCAATATTTGGGAGACAGAGATGGGAGGATCTCAGCAATTTAGTGAAACCCTCAGCAACTTAGTGAGAAACTATTTAAAAATAAAATAAGTGCTGGGGATGTATCACCAAGGTAGAATGCCCCTGAGTGCAATCCCCAGTACAAATAAACAAACAAATTAAATAAAGGACTTGGGGATCAACTGAAATGTTTCAACCAGGAATAAAGCAAGTGGGAAAAACAGAGATTGGGCAAATTCTTCTTGCACATAGCTTGTCTTGTTCAATTACTTCAAGTGTTACTTTTTCACATTTGTTTAAAAACACCTCCCTTCACTGGGTGTGGTAGTACATGCCTATAATCCTAGTACTTGGGAGGTTGAGACAGGAGGATCACAGGTTAGAGGCCAGGGTCAGGAATTATCCAGTCTCTCAGAAACCAATTGAGAGCCCGTTTTCAATTTTCTTACAGAGCCCCAGGCTTTGTGTCCATCCTGTCCACCATCTTGAGCCCCTCCCCAGTTTCAAAAATAAAAAAATGAAAAGGATGAGGGTGTAGCTAGGAAGTAGAATGCCCCTGGGTTCAATCTCCAGGATAAAACAAAACAAAAACAGCAAAACAGATAAAACAAACAAATCACCCTTCCAGGAAATGGCTTAAGAAAGAAATCTGGTAAGGAAGGTAATAGGACCATTTGAGTTATCTATATAAGCAAATATTCTTACTTGGCCAAATATATGAGCAACACAGTTCCAAGAATTCCATGAAAAGGGCCAAGTGTGATAAAGTATCGAATGTAAAAGCTGATGACCCAGGCGAGGTCCTGTAGAGAAAGGCACATGAAAGTTATTATGTCGGAACGAAATTTCACTTCCTCTTCCTTGGGCTGGGGTCCCTTAACATGCTGGCCAAATCTAATGTCCTGTTACTCAGGGAAGCTACATCGGCAGGGCACTCAGCATTTTCCATTCCCCACTTCTGCCTGATCTTGTTTCAGACAGTGAGTTAAGTTACTCACCACCCAGTCCTTTTGACGGTATATCGCTTGCATGGATTTCAGATTGAAATACACAGGCATGAGGAGAGGGAGGCCAACTGAAAAAGATCAAGAAAGAAGATGGCCAATAAATGAGCAGGATGGATGCAAGGTGGAGACTGCACAGTGGAGTCCACTGGCTGAACTGGGAATTTGGCCTTTGGCTGCAGGTTCAAGTTCCCTCAAAGTAGCCAGGGAGGCATGGAAGATTTCATCCATTTTTGATGGGAGCATCCCTGGGAATCTCCATGTCTTTGGAATCCTTTAGTTCCTCCAAATCCTTGGGATTGAGTCCTATCTCAATATGCTGGTGTGGTGGGAATAAAGAAAGTACACTCATTCCTGCCCAGAGAGGTATTTATTTACCTGCTTCTCCACAGCACTGGCTTAGGCTTCTCACAACAAAGAGCCTTAGGGAGACTTTTAGGTTTTGGACCAAAACTCTTTCCTTGACCAAACTTGTAGTCAGGGTCCTCTGAGCCCTCCTTTTGATTAGGGCTCAACTTTGGTGTAGGAGGACTACAAAGTAGTCTCAGAACAAATGATTTAACACCACCCCCCACACACACATACAAACATGCATTAAGAAACTTAAAGAAACACTAACAGAGTTTCTAACAGCTCAAGGCAAGTTTCTTGGATGATCTCCCTTAAAGTTCCTTCCTGACAAAGCTCAATGCTGCCCAAAGAATTTATTTGTTCCAGCCCAAACCTGACTCTAGGCTCCTGAGCACCCTTTTATTACAGCAATTATATTAGAATACTTATAATTTGAAAGCCTTTTTTTCTTTCATTGAGGTTTATCTTATATAACCCAGACACGTAGGGGCCACTCCTTTGAAATGTTCCATATCAGGAAGGATAGGGTCCCCTGCCTCCTAGTCTTTGTGGGAAGGCTTGAAGTCTAACCTCTATAAAAGCCTGCAATTCCAGTACTTCGGAGGCTGAGACAGGAGGGTTGCAGGTTTGTGGAGAGCCTCAGCATCATAGTTATACTCTCAGCAACCTAGCAAGATCCTGTTTTGAAAAAAAAAAATTTAAAGGGCTGGAGGTGTGGCTTGGAGGGAGAAGACCCCTGTATTCAATCTCCAGTACCACAAAATAGAGTCAGTTAGCTGACACAGATGGCCTAACCTAATCAAACAGAACCACTCCCACACCCCAACTCCATCTCCCAACATCTTTCACTATTTTCCTTTATTATGTCAGGCATTTAAAAAGCCTCTCCCCCACCTTCATTTTAGTAGGGTTAATCTCAGTTTATACTAAAGTTTCTCCCCACTATTGCAATAGCCTGAATAACATTTGTCTGGCAACCTTTAACAGATGTCGGACTTGATTCCCCGTGACAGTTTGGGTCTGACTCATTTGCACCTGAGATACTAAGCTGTCATTTGAAGAGGAGGACACAATGGAACAACTCTTGGGGGGGGCAGTGTGGTTTGGGACATCGGCACTCTGTAGTGAATCCACACATTCGCCCATTCCTTATGAGCTAAGGACATATTTGTACCACTCCAGAGAGAGGAAGTGAAGACACATTTCTCAGAATATCTCAGGAAATAAACTTTGTCTCACACAATGATGCATCCAGCTAGGCTGGGGTCATCTACCTGTCAAATTAGGGACAGTAATGTTCTTTTCTTTTCAACATGCAAGAGAAGGGTGAGATGATGGATGTTGGTTGGGGAGACTGAATTCCAGCTATGGAACAGGCAGCAGTGATGGGTGGCCCCACATTTTAAGTAATTTGCCCAGTGACCACCCTCCTTGGGCCTGTTGCCACTGGCTATTGTGACCTACACACAGTGGTCAAATCAGATCATATGCAGTGGGGTGTCTCAGCCTCAGCACTATTTGAATTTGGGGCAGATGATTGTTTGAGGGGCTATTCTGTGAACTGTAGAATTTTAGCGGCACCCCTGCCACCTACCAATGGGATGGCAGCACCATCCCTCTATTCCATTGTGATAAGCAACAATATCTCCAGACATTGTCACTTGTCCCCCAGGGAGAAAAAATGCCCCTGGTTGAGAACCACTGGCCTACAGGCAATAAATCCATGGTTTCTTCCCAAAGTAGTTTGGTTTCCTTTCCAAATATGTATGCAAGTTTTAGTTGAGGACATTTGTGGGTTCCAGGAAAACTTTCTTTGTGAACCATCATGAATTTGATTTGGGTTTAGAGCAAAGGCTCTTTGCTATGATGTTCTATTGTTGGTTTCAGAATTGTTTATCTAAATTTACTTGCTTTCAAGCCTGGCCAACATGCCCACATGAAGATCTATAAATATCTATCTGTGTGTATATCTCATATATTCTACAGCTCTATGTAGGTCATGGGAACTGCAAGCTTTCTTCCACATGGAAGCTCTATTGTTGACTTTTATTCCTGGGTTCTGTTTTTTCTGGTACCATGTTGTAAATGGTTCAGTATTATTTCCCCATCTCCTCTTTCTTCCCTACACAAATACCACTATTCTTTTCTCTTGATAATGTTTAGTCTAAGATGAGAGTTCTGGATGCAGGACCCCTTGATTGTCATTCTGCCTTCCCACCCTCTCCAGCCTCCTCCTTTACCTGCCCCACACCCAGAGTGATAAGATGTCTGTTAAAAATGCCTATTTGCTTTCCCATTTTTCTTTTCAGATTTTCACACTAGTGAGTCTGAAATAAGACATGCTGCTTTCCTCAGTTACAATAAGATATGGGCTGATCTCTGCGTGTGAGAGGAAAATGTGTTGATAAGAAAACGGCCTGGGAGACTCACCTAGGTAGAAGTAGAGGTGTTGCTTCTCATAGTCTATGTATTTGATTTTCTTCTTGCCATACTGAGTGGAGAGAGAATAAAACTCAAATAAGAGACAATACTTCTGGCCATCACACTCAAGGACATTTCTATGCAGGCATGCATATATATGTGTGTGTGTGTGCACAAGCATGCACATAATCTGTATGGAAAGAGCCATCTGAATAGAGATCATTGGATGTCAAATCTGAGACACTAGAAGAATCAGAATTGGCATGGGAGTAAAGATTGTGGCCTCTTTTTGCTTGTGGGCAATTCTTGCATAGATGGATTATTGTATTTTACTATGGAGATTGTGATTGCTTATATTTTTTTAAAAAAATTCTCGGGCTGGGCATGGTGGCGCACACTTGTAATCCCAGTACTTTGGCAGGCGAGACTGGAGGATCCAGGTGCGGCCAGTCTCAGCTTCGCTCTCTCTCACCCTCTCTCTCTCTCTCTCTCTCTCTCTCTCTCCTTAGTGAGGCCCTCCTCAACTTCGTGAGACCCGGTTTCAAAATAAAGCAAAAAAAAAAAAATAGGGCCGGGGGCGTAGCGCAGAGGTAGAACTCCCCTGCGTTCAATCCCCAGTACTGCAAAAAAAAAAAAAAAAATTCTCATGGAAGTCATTTTGAAAAATTTCCTTCTCCTTATTTGAAGTGGAATGGTTCCTGAAAAAGAGACATTTCTGATGAGTTTTAGTAGGTCTTCTTCGACTGCACTGTTAAGGATTCTCTTTGATGTTCAGGCTCAATTTCCATTATTTCATCCAATGGATACTTGTTAAATGATCATGTGATAAAAGATGTAGAAATGCCCTTCCTATCCTTTCCATGTTTTCTCTTTTGTGATATCATCATAGATCTCACACTGATTTACTATTTCTAAGAAATGATTATATAGTATATATTAAATATTTGTTATACGTATCACATAAATTTACCTATTTAATACAGTTTTTATATTTCACTCATTACTAAGAATTTGATTTGTTTTTTAGGATTTTCCTTGGTTAATTTAGTCAGTGCTCAGGGCACAAAGACCTTGAGAGGAGGCAAAGAAATAATGGTTGTAGCTTTAGTGACTAGCAGAAAGTCAAAAAATGTGCTTATTGAATGCATAAATGAATGATAATTCACACTCTATCTATGTATTTATTGTATTCACTCAGTTACAACTATAAACAATGTGGGACTCTTGTTTCCTCATTTGATATCTTTTTTCCTATCATTAGATTTCTTCCTTTATTTGGATAGTATGGTTAGTCCCTCTTCTTATCATTGCAAATAAAATAAACATCATGGTTATGAAGCCATAATAGCTAATTGCAGTTACTTTAAAACCTCCAAATATCTAAGAAGCAAGAAAAAAAAAAAGGGATGAGGTGGAAAATGCTTGAGAGTTGACAGACCTAGACAGACTAGTTATTACCCTGAAGGAGAATTCTAATTCTTAAGGGATATGAGCACAGAATATAGAAGACTTAATCAATGCTTGTTAAAATAGTGATGTTTGAAGAAAGTAGCAGAATGACTGTCAGGAAAAAGTTCAGGATTCATAAGACATGTTTTTAAGTGGTGTCATATGCCTTTAATCTCAGTACTTGGGAGGCTAAGACAGGAGGATTGCAGGTTCGAGGCCAGCCTCAGCAACTTAGCCAGACCCTGTTTTAAAATAAAAAAACTAAAAGGTGTTTGGGGTATAGCTCAGAGGTAGAATGGCACTGGGTTCAATCCCCAGTGCTACCAAAAAATGCTTTTGATGTGAAACTACTAAATTTCAGAGTTTACATAATGTTAAGTACTTTGCCTTACAACGATATTGTGTATAACTCTAAGGTTTTAGGGATATGCCCCAAAGGTAGCTGTAGAAGTTGGAGAAGAGGCCTTGGTTATTTGTGAAGAGGCAGAACATGCACTGAGTGTATCTCTATAAAATGCACATCTGGAGAGAGTCAGGCTGCTTTGTGATCTTCTTGAGACAAATCTTCCTTTGACGGGACCATAAGAGCAATCAACACATCACAAATCTAGTGAGAAGTCGAGAAGGTCACAAACATCAGGAAAGTCCAACCTGTTTGTCAAAAGCAACTGATTTGTTATCATAGACAAGATTTAAATATAAGTAATACAGCACACTCTATTTCAGCTTGGACAGAGGATGAGTCTCCCAAAGCTGGGAAAACCTTCCTTTGTTTAAGGAAGATTCTCTCCAATGATATTTGGTGATTTAAATAGTCTGTTATTTTACAATTTTAAATTGAAGTTTTAAAAATATCAATAACTGAGAGATTCTAGTTATGTCTTTCCTCATTTTTATATGACTTAAGAAGCCCAATATAGAAGTGAAATCTCTAAGCATCTTACTAGGCATTTCAGCTGTGTGGCTCATGTCTAAATGTACCAACATGAACACAAAGTAAAACTAACAGCATAGTCTCTTCTGAGCTAGAATTAGCTTAAATAACTAGGTTTTTAGATGTATATGATCTAGTGCTCATTGAATGCACTGACCTATCTCCTTTCTGAGAATGTGTCTGCACGTACTTGCTAAATTTTGGAGAGTCATGCCAGCCTCAGTCATCTGATTCCACTTTCTAATGTCTAAGGTTGCCTCAGAGGTAGTGATAAACACTGGGCAGGAACTCATTTGTCACTGGAATTGCTTAAGGTGAAGCAGGTTATCTTATTTCCTGCTTTGGGAGGTTCAACTGGATGACCTTTAGAGTCATACAGTCATGACTCCAAATCTCCTATTCTTACAAACCCTGATTTAGTTATTTCAAATCTTTATCCTGAACCTAAAAGAAGGAGAGATGCTCTCAGATCATGTGTGAAGCCAAAACTTATAGTTTCACCTTTCCAAGATGAGGATAGAAGATTTATCAGGAACCACATCCAGGAACAATTCTCTGGTACCCAGGACAATTAAACATACCTTGACAGGTTGGGAATCTCCAACCAGAAAAAGTGGGTCCACGTCAATATCTGGGTCTTTATGGTAGATGTTTGTTTTAACATGGTGTTGAAAATGTCGGTCATTCCACCAGTTTGCTGATAAGCCCTAATTAAAAGAGAGGGCTCATTAGGTAAAATAATTCTTTTCTGAAATACCCTTCACTGTCTGAGTTTTCTACATGTATCCTCAAAGTCAAAATACGATACTTGGCTTTCTCAAGCTTGTCTCTCCTGCTTGGTCACAGAATGACTCACTGGACAAAAGGTCTCAGAGCTTATGAAGAAATAGTCCTCTGATCCAGGAACACAACTTCAGGCTAAAACAACTCCTGATGATAAAAACATGAAAGTCAACTGACATGAAATGTTTTCCATCATTTTTGTTATTTGATCCTCATTTAAAAAAATTCTAAAGGTAGATGGAGCAGAGAGTAGTATAACTATTTCATATGTAAAGAAGGCTCAGCTTCAAGATTTTAATTAGTTCTAGGGAAAAAGTGGCCCCAGGAATCCTACTTCAATGAATATTTCAACTAATCAGGGATCTGAAGTCTCTCCTTAGGGCGCTCGGCTCAGATCACTGCCTGTCCCAGCTTCGATGCCTCATATAAAAATAATTGAGAATACAAATATTTTACCGGGTGCCAAGCTTGAATCACCTCTGATTAGTTTGTTTGTGACTTTCTTTTTCTCCCTGAAAGTTTTAATAGCCAAAAATTTGCAGCTATATCAACTTATTTTCATATGCTCAATGTACAAATTCTGCCGTGTGGTTTGCACCAATCACCATACTCTTTGAGTCTCAGTTGCATCTCCCGTGAATACAGTATAATGGCCTTTACCTCAGTGGGTGGTTCAAGGAGATATGAGGTGCTGTATGTAAAATGTTGGCACATTGAGATATTCAAATTTTACTCATTTATGTTAATAATTTCCAGAAAAATAAGAAACGGCAGTGATTTCTTTATTGCATATTTGC
Organism: Glis glis; assembly: GCA_004027185.1. Lineage (NCBI taxonomy): Eukaryota > Metazoa > Chordata > Mammalia > Rodentia > Gliridae > Glis > Glis glis. Next base: position 34,876 of record PVJS01009375.1, read on the forward strand.
CATCTCTTAATAACAGATCTATGCATGTTTTAGATCTGTACTGTCCAATATAGTAGCCACTAGCTACATATGGCCAGCTGAATTAAAGTGGACTGTAAGTGTAAACTATGTACTGGATTTTGAAGATTCTGTATGAAAAAAGGAATGTAAAATACATCATTAGCAATTTTAACATTGATTACATGTTGAGATAATATTTTGAATTCATTTGGAATAATGAGGTTACATTTTACATGCAATTATGAGAAAATTAAAAATTATATATATTAGTGTGTCTTGTTTTGTATTTCTCTTGGATAATGCTGGTCTAGATACCATACGTCTATGGTGAAAGAGGATAGGTATGTTTGAAAATCTGTAAGTATTAGTGCTGCCTTTCTATAATAGATAGATCTATTAGATAGATCTATATAGATCTATATAGATATATACATCCCTCATCTGCTCCAAAATAACTGGAGTTGGAATCTATTTTTTCCTCTAATACTCCTTAATATCCTTATGGTAGAAACTCTCCCTCCAGCAGAGGTCTCTCTCTTGAACCTCATGCCTGAATGTGCAATGACTTACCAAATATTTCCTTTTGGATATCTCATTGTATCTCAAACCCAAGATGTTCCAAATTGGACTCGTCAATTTCTAGTCCCCCTTTTGGGGTCCACTGCCCACAAATTGCAAATGACTCATTGCTCTTATAGTTGTACATTTACTCATGTATTCACCCATTCATCATTTACTTTGAAGTATGTCTTTTGTGTCAGATACTGAGCTTAAGTTAACATCTAATATTAGAGATGGGGACACAGCGGGCCACAGCCAGGGCCAAAAGCCACTCTTAAGCCACTCTTAGCCACTCTTGGTTACTTTGTTCCTTCATACACACATGCATGCATGCATGTATGCAAGCATGCACACACATTCATTCAACAAACACTTATCGAAGGCCTACTATGTGCCAGAATCTCTACTGGGTACTGCATGACAGTGGTGCACAGGGCAGTGAACCTGCTTCTTGGAGCTTGTGTTAGGAGGAATATGACCAGCTGCCATCACCACTACTTGCTTTTTCCAGAAATATGGGTTTTGCAACCCTCCTCTCAGAGCTTCCTGGCTTTCCCTGGCTGATCCTTCTCTTTCTCTTCATTTTTATCTGCCCTCCTGAATCTTTTCCTTTATTTCTTCACCCCATCCTTCCAGGACTAATCAGGCCTGCTGGATTCCCCTAGCTTCCTTGCAAAAAATTTCACATTCCTTCTAAGAATGATCCCTTTGGTTATTTCACAGTGCATATCTTCATTTTTAAAGACATTACACTTTCTTCTGGGAGGTGTCTCCTTAGGACAATGGGGTGCCATTGATTGGGAAAAATAATAAGTCACATTAATAAAAAAAACATAAGAGATTCTTAAATAAGAATCAACATTTTCTCAAAAAATTGAAAATTATAATTTAGCACACATTTTATAATGTTATATTACATATTCGTACATATAACCCTCATTTGTAGCTCACTTGTGTTTATGTGTGGGGGATCAGAAGCATTTTTTACTGATGTGAGCGCACCATCAAACATGGAGATCCCTGCCTGGGGGAATGAGGCCAAATCATTTTTAACATACTTCCTGACATCCTCACCTTGAGGTGACACATCACAAACTTGTGCATCAGATGGTTCCACCTGGACTTCTTAAATATGGGAAGGTGTCCCATGTCATGCTGCAAAAATGTACTCTGAGCCTAGGAAAGACAAAGTTGTCAGAGACTTTGGGAAGTCAAGAAGAAATCTACAAGCTCAGGAATACATTCGTGATACTCACTGGGAACAGTGGGAGCTCTCCTCTGACCTCAATCCTAGGGTGGTTTCTGTTTCCCACAAATGTCGTGGTCTAACCTTCACTCTTTGTTCAGATGGGTCTCTCAGCCTGGAATGCTCTCTGTGCTCAAAATCTTCCAGTGTGAAACAGGAAGACCATGGACTTTGGAGTCAGACAGATTTGGAGTCTTTATCATGTATGGGCTTCATGGTACTGGGCAAGCTCTGACCCTCAGTCACTTATCTGATATACTGGGATAATAAGACCTGACACATAGGGTGTTGTGCAGTTTATATATATATTAAAGTTCCCAGTTTATGCTAAGCACTGAACAAGTATTTGTTTCCTTTCTTCTTTGCAAAAGTTGCATTCCAAAGAATAAGCAAGTTGTCTTTTCAAGTAAAGGAATTCACATAACAATTCTGAAATCTAGAAACATCTTACTGGTAATTCTTTTAAAGCCTTCCCCATCATACCAATGAGAATCAAATGCTCGTTTCTGCTCCAACAGAATGTTTGTCCCACCTGCTGGCATGTGTCCTATTCTGCCTGTTTCTACATCCAGTGGAGTGACTGGAACCCTTCCTGGATGGCCCATTTCTTAGGGATAGGTAGCATGTGAATTTCTCTCCACATCTACACATAGTTTGGTGTAAGCCATGTTCAGAGATACCTTATTCAACAAGGATTTAACAAATGCCCTGCTGAGCACCAGTTGTTCTTCATTTACAAAGGGACTCATATGATTTTATTTTCCTATAAGAAGATGTATTTTTGCCCTTGAAGAATTCTTGATTAAATGCATTCATTAATAAATGTTGGTGGGTTAATGACAGATGAAGAGAGTATTATCTGATCAGTGAAATAACTTTAGTTACTGAGATTGTGGGGATCAAGCAGAACGAGCAGTAACAACTGTCATTCATTAAACTTTTACCATAGGGCAGACACCATGTTAGGTATTGTACACAGTAGCATGTTCAGTCCTCTTCAGAATAATTCCATATTCATTGTTATGCTCATTTTATAGATGACATAACTGGGGCACAAAGTAGTTAATAACTTGTGGATAAATGGCAGACCTTGATGAGCAGGTAGCTTGCCAAGAAGTGTTAGGCCGCTGCTGACAGCAATCTAAAGAAGGAAGGAAAAAACTCCAAACCTCTCCCAGAGGTCACTGCCTGGGGTTAGGACACTTGCTTACCTGAGAAACTGCGAGAATAAAGGCAACAAGTACTGTAACAGTCCAGCCACTGCCAAAGTGATGAAGTATTAGCAACACCAGGACTTCCAAAATCAAGATCTGGGCGAGGTGAAGGAAGATGAAACCCAGGTTGACCTTGAACATGTTCATATCCTCTAATGTCCTGCGTAGTTCTTGGAAATCTTTCACCAACTGGGCCTGTGAAATAAACATTCAAGGAAGGATTTAATTCGTCCGGCAAGCTGGGCATGATGTTGGATGCTTGTAATCCCAGTAAGTGGAAGGCTGAGACAGGAGGATCACAGATTCACAGCCAGCCTCAGCTACTTAGTGAGGCTGTCTGCAACTTTGTGAGACTCTGTTTCAAAATCAAAAATAAAATAGGGCTGGGGGTGTAGCTTGGAGTAGAATGCCCCTTAGTTCAGTCTCCAGTACTGCAAAAAAAATATTCTTCAGGGAAAGGGAACCCAAATGAGCACAAGTAATCACTTATTAATAATAATTTACTAAATTATTATTAATGGAATGAACGGAATTTTATCAACATGCATAAATTTAATTATCCAGAATTTAAACAAAAAATAATGAACAAAGGAATTCTTCGAAAAAGTTCTGACAAAAAATGAGTTGTTTTATGGAGAGACGGAAAGTGAGGGAGAGTCAGTTGAGAGATATATAAGCCTAATAGCTGCCCTTGAAGCCCTCAGTATTGCTTCAGGTGTTGACTGCATTCTGTTATGTTCTAGGGAACTGTGTTGTCTGTGTGGATTTATATTATTGCAGCTACTGGTATCATTTACCCTAACCTTTCCAGTCATTAGCTCTTTAATGTGCACAGAGGACTCTTTCATAGAAGAGCTGAGCACAGAACACTATAGTCCACTTAGATTAGCTCTAAGGTTGCATTTTCTGAGAGTTTCTTAGTGGGTCCTCAAGAACAAGACAGGATTTCCACTGGCTGATTGGAGTGGTCCTGTGCAGGTGTACCACGTATGTACATGACTGTGTGTTTGTGTACAACACTAGCACTGGTTTGCAAGCTTGGCACATCATACTGAGGAGCACACAAGGGTTAGGAAGAAATATCACTTGTCGTAATTACTATAATGGGTTTGAAATCAGGGAAGTTGAGAAAGTGATCAGAGTATGAGAAATTAGCAGGAGTGTATAGATGTAAAATAAGGAGAGAAACTGGAAATAAAAAAGAGCTATGAAAGTTATTCGAGAAACTCAAATTTAAAAAGTCACCTATGTATCCGGGTGTGGTGATGTACGCTTGTAACCCCAGTACTTGGGAGGCTGAGACAGGAGCATCACAGGTTAGTGGCCAGCCTCAACTATTTAGTGAGGCTCCAAGCAACATAGTGAGACTCTGTTTCAAATAAAAATAAAATAGGTCTGGGGGTGTAGTCCAGAGGTAGAAGGCCCCTGGGTCCAATCCCCAGTACTACACACACACACACACAAAAGAAAAAAGTTACCTATGTAAATTTTAATGGATCCACTTCCTAAAAAATCTAGTTAGGATCATCTCCTAAGCCCCCACAAACCTTGGAATTCTGCTAGCCATAGAATTTTTTAGTTATTTTATAATACTAATTAGTTATTTTTAGGGTTCTTATCAGCCATTGGTTGTACAGAAGAGAGGGTCAGAAAATGCAAAAGAGTGACTGGCTTGAAATCATCAGCAAGTCAATGGTAGATACTGGACTTCAGCCCACACCTCCCGACACCCAGCTTCATGCTCAAACAACAATGTTCTCTATATAGCCACCTGAGTACCTACATAGATGTATTAAAGACAATTTATGGCAACCTTTTACACTTTGTGTCTAATGCCATTTTAGATGATGATTTTATTATAGCTCGCAGTCATTAGTGGGATTTTCTTTTCTTTACAGATAATTTTTAGGAATAATGATTAAGCTTTGCATCATCTTTCTTTGGGGACTTATCTGGAGGTTTGTAAGTTCTAGTACCACCACTGGGTTCATGACAACATCTAAAATTTACTGATCATTAACTATATTTCCAACACTGCTCTAAGCACATTGAATGATGTTACTTCTTTTAATTATCTTCTCGGTGGTAACACTTATGAGATTGGTACGATTATTGTTGCTGTTTTACATGGAGAGAAATTAAGCCACAAATAGGTTTGGAAACTGGCTTACACCTGTGAAATTTGAAAGTGGCAGAGGTGGGGTATGAGTTCAAGCTGTATCTCCCCAGAGTCCATTCTTCTAAGAGGAGCTATATGACCAGTTCAGTGTCCTGAGATTAGTCCTGCTCCCTTTGTGAATCTGTCTCCTCATTTTGTTTGTTTTGGGGATTGAACCCAGAGGCATTCTATCTCTGAACTATACCCCAGCCTTTTTTTTTAATTTTTCCTACCTGTCTTGCTAAGTTGCTGAGGGACTAGCTAAGTTGTTGAGGTTGGTCTCAAACCTGTGATTATCCTCTCAGCCTCCTAAGTACTTGGATTACCAGACTGTGACACCAGGTCCAGACTGTCTCCTCATTTCTCAAAGAGGAAATAAAGTCCTTACTCTATCTGCTTCACTGTGATATATGTATCAGTACTTTGTGCAAATCAAAGTAATTAAGAATTAGACAAATATATGTTCTTATAAAAACAGATTGCAAGAATTGAATCACTCACTCTTAATTAAGTCCCTTCAAGCTTTATTTTAAAACATCCAATGGGATTTTTAAATTTATAGAAATCCTGTCCCTTAGAAGACAGTAGTCAAAATATGTAGTCAAAATATGAAATGAAGCATGGTTATACTAAGAGCTAGGGGCCAGAAAGAAGTGATTTGGCATTCCAGCTCTTTGATACACTAGCTGTGGAACTTTCAGAAACTAATTTGTTCTCCATGAATGAGCATTTCCCCAAATGCAGAAAGGGCAGTGTTAGAATATATTTACATCTTTTATTCAAGAGCTATTTATGGAGTTCCTGTTACATGTCTGATCCTCTGCAGGAAGGTCTGAAGGGCACATTGATGGGCAAGATAGACATAGTCTCTGTTCTCATGGAACTTAGTTTATCAGGGAACAAAGACACAGACATCAAGCACATAATCAAAGGAGTTACCAAAAAAAAAAAAGTATAAGTAGAGTGGCATGAAGTCGGTGCTTAGAGACACAGAATTACTATTTAGTACAGGGTCAAAAATCCCATTCCTTTGTTTCACAGAGGTTTAAGGATTCTGAGGATCGAAAAAAGGATGAGATTGCTTTGAAACATGCAGAGTCCTCTCATTTACAGCAGTTCCCCCATGTCCAAGGTTTCATTTCCCATTGTTTCAGTAATCCTCAGTCAACCACAGTCCAAAAATACTAAGAAAATTTCAGAACTAAGCAATTTGTGTTTTATGTTGCATACCATTCTAAGCAGGACTGTGAAATCTCCCACCACCCTGCTCCACCCTGTCCAGAACATGAGTCATCCCTTTGTCCACATTGTTCATGTTATAAACACTACCATCCCGATAGTCACTTCATAGCCATTGTGGCTATCAGGCCAACTGCCATGGTATTGCAATCCTTGTATATAGGGTCCAGTACCATCCACAGTTTCTAGCATCCACTAGGGGTCTTGGATTACACTCCCTCTTAGAGGAGGGGAAACTACTCTCCTCTACTGTGGGTTCACCCACGCCTGACAACTGGTTTCTCACAGAAAATAGTACATTTGTCTCTAAATATGCCATTGCCATCATTGCACACACCAAGATCCTGAGACCTCACTTACATTTTTGTTTTTCTCCTGGTTGGGCTCTCCTGGGGCAAGTTCTCCAATGAGCAGTGGATTAAGGTACAACTGTGGAGTGCCAAGCTCTGGATGCATGGCCCTGAAGGCATCCTGTAAGTTAGAGGAGGGAGGGAGGGAGGAGGGTGAGAAGGAGAGAGAGAGACAGAGAGAGAGAGAGAGAGAGAGAGAGAGAGAGAAAGAGAGAGAGAGCAGTTAGAAGCTCAGAAAACACATATTTATTCACAGTGTGGCCCTCTTTCTTACCCCACCATTTGGCCATCCCAGGAACCAGCACAAACTCTATTACAAGGATTTGCATCTAATTCCAGATTGATGCTACAAACTGATGGACCAAAATTGAGACCCTTCTATAAAAGCATGATGCAAGAGACCCACCTACCATAGGCATTGTTTTTCTAGACATGACCAATATAGCCAGGCTCTCCTGGAGTACTGATAAGATCACTGTTTATTTTATTGAGCATCACATGTAATAGTGCTTGAGTTTCTTGGCCATGATCAATCTTTCAAGTCCAGCATTGTGTTTCTTTTGTAAGTGGCTCACACTGTCTGGGACATTCATCAACCAAGATTGGCCATGCATGTCATATCTTCTACAGATGGTCTCTCTTGGTTCTTGGCTAAGGCCCTTGACTAGTTATTTTTAGAGAAGGGCAGATTAAATTTGATGACAGTGGTTTAAGACAAAGAGATGAGAGATCATGGGATCACAGTCCTTGAGCCCTGGGTTTTCTAAAGCAGTGTACTCTTTGTTAAGTTTATCACTGGAGTACACTTATCACTCTACAAAAGTGCTGTTGTTAAGTAGCAATTCCATATGGCCACAAGAAGCAGTGTGGATTCTACATCCTGTGTTTTCTCGGAGAAAGAGAGACTTTCCTCTCAAGTATTTATACAGGTTTTTTTTTTGGGGGGGGAGAAGGATTCTACAGGAGGGAGAATTGAGACTTTCTGTTACTATGGCTTTGGGGTGGGAGTAATTAAAATGAATAAATATAACCAAAGATGTAACTTGAATATATAGAAGCCATAAAAAGTGAACTGGATTGGTGGCATTGCACAGTACTGACTCAGAAAATGGTCTTCCTGCCACTTACTAGCTGTGTAATCATGGGCAAGTCTCATGACTTGTCCAGATTGTTTTATATTCTCTTTCCTGAACGTGGTTGACAATAGCCACTCAGTTCATAAAGGCTCCACACTGTCCATTCAGCTTCTGTGCACTTATTATAGCTCCTTGGTAAATGATGGGTTATATTATTTCAAAGATGTTTTTAAATTTTCATACTCTGTGATCCCAAATCTTAGTTCCCCTAACCAGGAGAAGGTTTATTCAAGGGCTGAGAGGGTGATGAATGTGTCTCACAATGCTCCATATTGAAAAGCTCATGTTCTGATGCTGTTTCAGAGAAGGTTAGAGTGGAAAACGTCCTGATGGGTCAAGGTCAAGATGCAGAAGAATGTAGTCTATTGCAATTTGAACTTACAGTGTGCTGGTGATAATATTCTTCTGAGATTATTGTTTCTTCTGATCTCCAGGAAGGTTCAGAGGTCACTACTGTGACAACAGATACTGAAAATCTACAGACTGTTCCAGAATAGCAGGCAATAGCCTGCTATATGGAGCTTTTTACATTGCATTGATGAGGCAGTGAAACAAAGCAGCTTACATAGCCTTAAAATATTCAATAAATTTCTAATGGAATTCAGATACTAAATAAGTTGTGAAATTTCTTCTTGAAAGCCTGCAAAAACAGGTTCTGGTACCAACATTCTTGGGTAAGTATGTTATTATTTTTTTTTTTTTTTGCGGTACTGAGGATTGATCCCAGAGGCATTCTACCTCCGAGCTACACCCGCAGCCCTATTTTTTAGACCTTATTTTGAAACCGGGTCTTGCAACTTTGCGGAGGGCCTCACTAAGTAGCTGAGGCTGGCTGCAAACCTGGATCCTCTGGTCTCCACCTCCCAAGTACTTGGATTACAAGCATGCGCCACCATGCCCAGTAGCAAGTATGTTCTTGCTGAAGGAAGGAGGGGGTGAAATGAAGGGAGAAGGGGATAGTGCCAGTGTTTGGAGTGTGTCCTATGTACAAGGTGCTCTGTGATCCAACTCATAGCTATCATCTTACTTCTGTGAGGTTCTATTGCTTGTGTTGTGCAGAGAAAGACACCAAGACTCAGAGGAGAGAAACATTTTGCCCCCAAATGCCACACTCAATTGAATAGCCCAGGGTTGTGCAAATTTGAACTCAGGGCTGTGGGACTCTGAAGCAATGAAGCCATAAACATCCATTCCAGCACTGACATGTACAGTTCCTTTTCTGAAAGGCACAATGCTGTGTTCTTTTGAGATGATGCTAAAATCGGTTTGGGTTTCTGGGAAGATTGTCATGAAGTTTCACCAGGCTGGGATTTAGTCACATAAAGCCCTTTGCCTCTGAATTCAACCTGTTCCTCATACTTCCCTTCCTCCATACCTGCCACACACCATCTTCCCCACTGGAACCTCCCATTCAATAAGCACTCCATGCTGCTCTGTGGCTTTACAGCATTACACAGACCATTCCCTTTGCATTGTCTTCTTTCATTTTCTCTACATGAAAGCTCCTCCTTGCCCTTCAATACCCATATTAAGTATTGCCCTCTGGGCTCATTGAGGAAAGTTATTTACCCTGGGCACTCACCATGTTTTCTTTGTTCATAGAGCTTTTCATATTATGTTGTAATGAAACAGTATACTCTCCTCTTCTTTAGTGATTTTTTAGGTTTTTTTTTTTTATATATGCCTAATACCTCTTACTGTTCCTGGAATATGGCATGTGATGGATAGATGTCTGATGAAAAATGGAGAGAGTGAATGAATAGATGAGATAGTGATTCCATGAGGAGTGGGGATGCTCAGAGTGTTGTGCTAAGAGAATGCAGGCCTCTTTCTAACCTGAGCATCCCTATTTTCTGACACTTTTGCATCTCCCATTTTCATTGGGTAGCCTTTTGACTCCATTCCCAATCACATCTCCACTCATTGCATTATTCATAAATTCACATATAGTTCATCTGGAAAGTAATTATTTCAAAAATAGTATAAACATAGGAAAGATAAGACTATTACTTTGCTTTCACAAATGCCTTGGAAATGCTGTTAATTTTCTTGCTCTTATTTAGTGGGGGATGGAGAGATGTGCTTTACTATAAAAGAAGTATAATCCCTAGTAAAACAGAAAAGCATGCAAAATCAGAAGGCCCGAGATGAAATCCTGTTTTTACAACTTCAATACTGTATATAGATTGTGCCTCACAAAATGGCACCCAGACAAGAGGGCAAGTGTGGCCTGAAATTCAGATAATCTATCTGCCAAAACTTGTGCCTGTGGAGCAACAACTGCCCAGAGAGTGTCTTTCACACAAAAGCACAGTAGAGAGCAATAGAGGAGCAGGTTCCTTCATCTTGGACAAATTGCTTAATTTCTCTAATATTGGTGTTTTTCCTATTTACACATAACTTTACCTAGTCTTCCTCAAGGACTTACTAATTCCTTCATTCATTTATTCAGTCATTCTAAAACCCATTCAGGACCTGGCCTAGTGAATAAGAGCTTAGATTTTTGGAAGTAGATGTCAATAAATGATTGTATATTATGATCACTTAATTCAACTGATATGAGTTGAAATCTCCCAGAAGTTGACTAAGAAACAAGCATGCTGGGCATGGTGGCACATGCCTATAATACTATTACTTGGGAGGCTGAGACAGGAGGATCGCAGATTTGAGGACAACTTCAGCAATTTAGCAAGATCCTCAACAACTTAGTGAGAGACACTGTTTTAAAATAAAACATAAAAAGGGCTGGGGGTGTAGCTCACAGGTAGAAAGCAGCTGGGTTCAATCCCTAGTAGACAGCAGAAAGAAAGAAAGAAAGAAAGAAAGAAAGAAAGAAAGAAAAGAAAAAAAAGATATGTTTAAAAAACACCCGATGGAGAATGTTTACCTCAAAACAGGATAACTAGATTGTAGACCTGGATTCACTCACCTCAAAAAAGCTCACAAGAATATTCCATGCCTAATCTCAGATGAAAATCCATACCTTTGGGTAATTCCTCTCCTTTTCTTTCTCAGATCTCATGTGCTTCAAGACAATGGCTAGACAAAGACTTTTCACATTTCTTATATAAGGAGAATTGTGAACAGGTTGATCTGTGTGGATGGTGTGTCTTGACCTTTTTCTTGTTAGAAAGCTGCTTTGTGATAAAGTATGATGCCACAAAATCACCAGATTCCCTTTTGCTGGCAGGGATAAACACATGGGTACTTTCCCATTGCAACTCATTCTATTGTTTGAGAGCGTCTATTATTTGCAAAATTTCCCTTATACTGGGCTATTTTTCTATGATACTGTCAGCTAAATGCCAGTGTTCATGCTTGCTCACTCATGTGCTCTCTCTCTCCCTCTCTCTCTCTGTACCTTCTAAAACTATGCATGCTCCTTGGCACTCTCATTCCATAATCGATATCACCATCAAGGTGCCAAGCCAAATATCCATAAATCAATTTAGACTCTCTCCTCAGGCTTGCTTATCCAGTTACTCATCAGATATTATGAGTTAGGTCTCCTAAATACCCTTCCCACCCATCCCCTTGTCTTCAGTCCCATTGACAATGCTTTGTTTGGGCCTTCAACATGCTTCCTGGATCCCACCCAGGTCGTCCTTCATTGTGGCTGGCTCTTTTTGATTTCATCCTTCACTTCACAGCCAGGCTGAGCTTTTGGAGAGGCAGTATCTTTTCATGGCTCACTCTGCTAGAACTTGCAATCCTTCCTCTTTCTTCTCCCCATCTGTTTTACAGCTAGAACCATAATTCAAATGAGAATTGGACCATTTGTAAAATGTTGACAACTCATAAAAGATGCAAGTACTACAGACTATTACTCTCCCTTCAGCAACTACTTAGAAATGAGGCCAGTTTTATTGCGGTGGTGAGGGTGAGGAAGGACGCTGGATCATTGTTGTGGGAGGAGAAGCAGCTGTGCAGTATCATGCAAACTCCTTACATCAGTGCTCAAAAGAGTCTTTCACAAAATATTATCAACACAGGAGAGATGTGAGTTGTCTTTATCTTCCTCTTTCTGTTTCTCTTCCTGTCCATTCATTTTCTCCTCTTATCATCATCACACCACAACAGTAAATGACTTTAATTGAGCATGTAATTTTGGACAATATTGTGCTAAATAAAGGAAGTGGCTAGCCAGGGATGCCTGTGCTGTTTTGACACCTATTCACGGCATGAATCATGTCTGTACTCCACCCCTGTACACATCTTTACTTCCCACTGCCCCAGCCTTGTCCTTGCTCATCTGAATGCACCTGCGATTCCCTTTTGGAGTTGCACACAGCTCTATCTTTCCCTACATAAGAGTGCTCCAGATTATTGAAACAGACTCTGCCATGCTTCCTCTAAGCCTTTGTCATTCCTTCCTTGAAACATTCGCTTTGGTTCTCATGAGAAAGAACTTGGGTTTCTCAGTGCCCCTTCTAGAGTGCAGTGTCCAGCGATGTGGAGTGTGCTGCCCAGCACACACGATAACAAACCTGCTCTCTTTGTTCCAGTCATGCTGCACCTGCATGTCCATTACAAGGTTGCATTTACTTTTCTCAGGGAGCTTAAAACAAACTGTTGTAATATATAAAATTTGTCGCCGACTATTGTGTGTGTCCTGTCATCAAAATGTGTTGTAATCCTCATTTCTCTGATAGAAAAAGAGCTCATCATGCCAGGCACCATGGGACACACTTGTAAATTCCAGTACTTGGAAGGATGAGACAGGAGGATTTCAGATTCAAGGACAGCCTCAGGAACTTTGAGAGACCCTCAGCAACTTAGTGAGACCCCATTTCAAAATAGAAAATTAAAAGGGTTGGGGGTGTATGGCTCAGAGATAGAATGTCCCTGGGCTCAGTCTCCAGAGACAAAATAACAAAAGAAAACAAAAATAGCTCATTATGTTTTAATTGTATTGTAATATTTTTTTGGTACTAGGAATTGAACCCAGGGGTTTTCTACCTCCAAGCATCACCTTCAGACCTATTTTTTTAAAAGGGTCTCACTAAGTTGCTGAGTGCCCCACTCAGTTGCTGAGGCTAGCCCCAAACTTGTGATCCTCCTGTCTCAGCCTCCCAGGAACTGGCATTACAGTTATGCATCACCACACCAGGCTTACTATAGCCTTTATGATCAATTCCTCTTGTTGGACTTACAGGCTGCTTCAGGATTTTCCTGGGTGAGCTCATACAAGTGAAAATATCTGGGTCCAAACTCTAGCACCGTGATATTAATTTAAAATCATATAGCTTGAAAATAACAACATAACTCATTTGTTCAATAACAGAAGCTTATGTGCCAATTTTGTTTTATGGATTTGTTTTACTTAGTAAGGTTCTTTGGAGAACATTAGAATCCATCTCAGGAGAACGAAACAATAATAAAATATAAGAACTGTGATTTATTGAGTATTGAATCTATGGTGAGTACCATAAGCAGCACTTCCTTTCATTACACTGATTTTTACAAACCACCAACATAAAGATAATACTGTCCCCACATTTTAGATAAAGAAATTGAGACCTTAGGGGACTAAGCCACCTCCTTAGGACCTTCATAGTAACTGTAGAGCATGGGTGCAAAACAGTCCAGTTTTATTCCAAAACCTGTAATTTTTATTGTGGTACCAGGTATTGAACACAGAGGCATTGCATCTCCAGGATACACTCCCAACCCTGTTTTTTATTCTTTATTTTGAAACAGGATCTCACTAAGTTGGGGAGGGCCTCACTAAGTAGCTGAGGCTTGCTACGAACTTGTGATCCTCTGATCTCAGCCTCCCAAGTATTGGGATTACAAGCGTGTGCCACCATGCCCGGCTCAAAACCTGTAATTTTAACCATTAGGCTGGACCCAATGACTGTACCAATGAGTGGACTCATGAGCACACAGGATGGGCCACTCAGGCATCTCTATCCAACTTTTATGAGGCCTGGAGAATAGTTCCTGTGTTCATTACACTGATTTTTAAAAACCACCAAGATGAAGATAATACAGTCCCCACGTTTTAGATAAAGAAATCGAGACCTCAGGGGCTTAAGCCACCTCCTTAGCACCTTCATAGTAACTGTGGAGCATGGGTGTAAAACAGTCCAGTTTTATTCCAAAACCTGTACTTTTTTTTTTGTGGTACCGAGGATTGAACCCAGAGGCATTCTCTCTCCGGGCTACACCCGCAGCCCTATTTTTTATTCTTTATTTTGAAACAGGGTCTCACTAAGTTGGGGAGGGCCTCACTAAGTAGCTGAGGCTGGCCATGAACCCATGATACTCTGGCCTCAGCCTCCCAAGTATTGGGATTACAAGTGTGTGCCACCATGCCCAGCTCAAAACCTGTACTTTTAACCATTAGGCTGGACCCAATGACTGTACCAATGAGTGGACTCATGAGCCCATGGGATGGGCCACTCAGGCCTCTCTATCCACCTTTTATGAGGCCTGGAGAAGAGTTCCTGTGTTCATTAGGGGAAGGTGCCCATCTGGGGAGGTGCAGCCGTGAGTAAGGGCTGGCACAGAGACTATACTTTGGTCCTCACTGGCCCGTCAGGGCATGACCTACAAACGCCTCTTACGTTATAGAGCAGCATTCAGCCTCGGGTCCCCTGACTTGATGTTCTGTCCTCCTTCACTAGAAGGAATGAGGCTTCTTCCTCATCTATGCTTCTGCTCCCAACAGAAAGGCACCAGATGTAATCAGGGTTTCTAAGCTGGTGGTGTACTACAGAAAGTAATAATCACATTTCTGAGGATATGGATCCTGGTGGTATGAAAAAATAGCTATGATTTATCAATTGCTACATAATATCTTGTATTATGCCAAATACTGAACATGCATTTATTCCATTAACCATAAACCAGTCAGATAGGTAATTCCTATTTTGCAGACCATGGAGCCCAGGCTCAGAGCACTTCAGTAACTTCCCCAGTTACTGAATTCCAGTGCTTTGGTTCCTGGTCCTCTGAGTTGCCTGGGGCATTGTAATAGTCAGGAATCTCCTAGCACCCTCCTAATATTCATGAGCTATCTTCCCTTGGAGAATCTTTTCTCGGAACATTTTCAGATATAATTTCCTAAAGTCTAAGGTACATGGCTGACCGAGCAAATGATTTTCTCCCTCGATATATGTACATCCTAAAGTGCCATGGGGGCTCATCTCTAAGGTTCTGATGGTTTCTATGACATCAATCTATTCTTCCTCATTGGCTAGAGCGAGATGCAGGAGCATAACCATTTCATGACTTCTATGGAATAAAAACCATTAGCAGATTACAAAGTGATCATTGGTTGCTTCAAACTCAGTGACGCTCTCTGTTCATTTCAACATGGCTGAAAGCCCGTGTCCTTGCCAACACATCCTCTGAGCTAATTCTGTGACTTGTATTAGAAAAGTCTGGGCCATGATTTCTCTGAGTCGTGGGAATGGGGGGGATGGGCTGGATGGAGATATGCAGGGTTATTTTTTCATTTTTTATTTGTTAATTTTGCTACTGTTACTCTGAGACAAATGTTCTCCACTTTGCTTCTTCTATCCTCTGCTCTCTAGATTTCTACACAGTTTCATCTTGACATGCACGACACTCCTATCCCTTGCTCCAAGCTCATGATCATTTTCCCAAGCAAAGGTTGAACTTTGTTTAAAAAATATCAAATCTGACTGAAGTAGTGGGCATGGGGCAAAGTAGGTCCAAAAAGACATTAAACTGACTATAGATGGC